>JAZGTK010015177.1:0-13344 GCA_036877625.1 Ambastaia sidthimunki
GCAGCTGTTAGGGATGAACATTAAACAGACTGGAGGTCACAGATCCATGACCCAACATTAAAGAATCGTTTTGTTGTTTTCTGGACAGTTATCAGTGGACAGCCTGTTCCTTGTCCAGCACCCAGAGATTCATGAACGTGTTTTCATTACTAGTCAGCACACCTCCACAGAGCCACATGATGGGTGTAGGGTGAGAGAACAATACCTGTAGCTATTGTGTGTAATATGTTTTGAATATGGTCACACTGATGTGAAGACTTCATGTTGATGTTGGCTGTATGACGCTTATAGTGTTTCTCCTGTAGATGGAGACAAAGTTACATTCCAGACGCAGACGTGAACGCTGAACAGTCGCCTGTCTCCAGCATCGAGTCCTCAAATGTCTCACTGAAGGTCTGTTTTTTGTCATGCGGTTCAATGGTTTGTATAACACACAGATATGTGTGGCTCATTATGTCAGTGGTGTTTTTGTTCACCTCATTCTAAAGGTTTTATTGCAGACAGACTTTGTTAAAACGGCTCTTTAACACAGAGAGATGAACACAGAATGATCTTAGAAAGATGATCTGCTGGGACTCTACAGTGAGTGGCAGGAATGTTCTTATAAACAGTTCTATAGAATAATATTAACATTACCATATAACTGTATGTGCATATAAGATAAAGAACAATAAATGTCACAAGTACTAATGGAGTATTTAACCCAGTGAGTGTTGTATTCCTTCAGTTTGGAGTCATTTTGCATGTTGTACAGCCTGTTCATTTGCTGGCTGTGCTATCTGTATAATGCGTTTGTGTACTTCTGTATGGTTGTACAGTTGTGGTTGTATTTTGAATCACAGTCTGGGTCCTGATGCAGAGCTAGTTAAGAACCACATCTAATATTTCATATACTGAAACGTGTGTCAGCCATGTAGATTTTCATAACAGGTGCATGATGCATGTCTGAATAACATCTATCATTCTTAAGATCATAAGTTTTATTATTTGCACACTGGGAAATTGTTGAGGGTATATCAGTTCAATAAAGAAAACATTTAACATTACTGCTATCTGTCTGCTATCTCTAACACTGATATTTAATCAGAAAAGTGTCTTTATAAATGCTGTTCTTTTGGTTAAATTATTCTGCTGAAATATTGATGAAGAATGATGAAATTTAAAAATAGTTCAGTTTCTCTCTACGAATTTCCCCAGGAACTCTCACCTGGCCACTGTAAGGGTTAAATGAGGAGCACATGCAGTAGTCTAGCATAATAGAGTTTGTTCTTTTCTAAATTCTTGTTGCCATGTTTTTTCCTGATACACTTGCGAGATCCCCGATGGACAAACTGTTTATGAGGTTCATTTTGTAGTTTCCTGTTGCCGATCTCTCCAGTATTTGGCATAAGCCTCCTGGAACATGTTCTTACAACGTATCTTGGCCTTCAGGTGGGAGCAGATGAGGAAGGAGCCACCCATCTTTCTGTGAAGTGAATATGTTTCCTCTGGGGGAGGAGTCAGACGCTCTTTTAGCATCACAGGTATCAGGCTGTGGATCCGCTCCGTGGTGCTTTGAGAACCAAAGTCGAAAGGCTCTTCTGACGCAAAGGCTTCACCCAGGATCATCACGGCATCCACATGGGCATTCTCCATCGCCTAAAATAAACAGATTGCCCGAAAATACTGTCATCGCTTACATTCATTCATCCACATTCTGTGCTTCTATGAGAGGGTGACTCTTCAAAGTAGTTTGGAGAGTTTGTGTCAGATCTCTTTGACAGTGTGTGAGTGGGTAAACTTTTTCAGCCATGTGGCTGGTTACCTTTGTCTCATATCCAGTCAAAAATTTCATATCAATTGATCGTTGCAAAACTCCCTCTTTGTTTCTGTCTGATGCAGCCCTGATAATCTGAAAAATTCAGACAACTGACGAAATGCCAAACAATGACAAAAACTGCAGAATGGTGAAGAGTAAAGAGAGATTCTGTCATATTTACCTCAATATAAACATCAGTGAAACTTGCATCAAAACCTCGAGTGGCTCCAAAGTCTAACAGAGCAACCTGCAGGAGAAACAGCTCCTGTAACATTATAACAATCAACAGCAAACCAAACCACAATAAAACCAAGAAATACCTTGTGTGTCTGTGGGTCAAAGAAGAAATTGGACCAGTTTGGATCTGTCTGCATGTATCGGAACTCAAACAGTTCGCGCAAGCACAGAATCAGTATCTGCTCACAGATCTGAAGAAACGGAGTTCAGTTATGTTCAGGGATAAAATCTGGTTGTAGGCATGCGTGTGGAGATCTTCACCTCATTCTTGAGTTCTTGAGGCAGGTCGTTGGCTTTATCCAAAGGGAAACCGGACACCAGCTCTGTGGTGAGGACGTGCTGACCGCTCAACTCATCCACAACGTTTGGCACATAGAAATATGGGTGACCCTTCAGTAACAACCTAGAATAAAATTAGCAAATGCTGTGAGAGATTTACACCTGTCTTTGTGTCACCGCAGAAAGCCAATCATAAGTCAAGTATACAATATAGCATTGTACTGTATGTTCACAACACTTCAGAGATGTTAAATTAAGAAACAGCAACACTCTGTTCTAACATTCTACAACTGAACTCTGATATAATACATTGATATATAACTGATACTGCTGTCAGGGCTGAACTGATCTGTGGTGTATCTCTACAGAGAAATGAAACTGAATGCAAAACAGAAGGGTCCATCTGAAGCTAATCCTTTAACATCTCAGAACGTTCATAAATGACATTCATAAAAAACACTTACTTAAATTTTTTTGCACATTTAGCTTCCCGAACATAATCACATTCCAGAGCCAATTCTCTGCTCATAACCTCGATGAGATGTTCAGGAAACAGACCTACACAAAACCAGAACCACAAATACAGTTCAAGCAAATAGTGAGGCTACATAGCAGAACTCACAAGAGAAGATTCTGACCCATGTCCAGCATAATTCACACCTTCAGGTAAGGCGTTGCTTAAACTCAGAACCGTCATCAGATTGTTGACATCACTGTTTATACTTTTGGCCACTCCAGGGTACTGAGAGCAAAAAAAACATTTATTGAGTTACATTAATACTTACATCTGTCAGCTGTAAGATCAAATCAGTACCTGGATCTTCATGGCAACTTCCCTGCCGTCCTTCATCCGCGCCAGGTGCACCTGACCTATAGAGGCTGCCGCAAACGGACGCTCTTCAAAATATTCTAGTTTATCCCGCCAGTTTGGCCCCAGATCACTGATGACAGTTTTCTGTACAAACAAAAGACACACCATGATTAAATGATGAACTGTAGGCTGCCTGACCAGTGAAGCAGAATTCAACACAAGCTGACACAAAAACATCACAAAATCAGATGTGACCCATCTTTATTCTGAGACTGCATGAAGAAACTGAGACAGTCTAAATCCATAAGAACTGCATTTGTCCAAAACAGGTTTTTTTGGACTGTAATATCACGTTATATAATAAAATGGATTGTTCATGTTGTTTCATGTTGATTTTCAGATGTAAACGCTGTTTCTTTGTTTAATTCTCACATTTCAGACTATACCATCATTTGCTTGGTGGGCATGAAGTCTGCACTCTGCCGAACCCGGTCAAAGATCTTTGCAAGCTGTGGGTTGATGAAGGCATCATCTGAGCAGTAGAGAAAATTCATCAAATATATCATCATCAAATATCACTGTGGGAAAATTTAAACTGATACCATTATGAAGCCACTTTATGTTCAGAGTATGTGGATGACTTGTGCAGAATGAAGAGCTAAATACAGCTTAATGTGATTATTGTGACCAGCTGGTTGACTGGATGATTATTTTGGGCAGTGGCATACACCAACTAGCTGAATAACTCGTCATATAACACACTATTGCCCTTCTAAATACAACAAAAGATTAAAGGGGTCTTAACGTGGTCTTCTCAGCTTTCTGTCTGGATCCAGTTTCTTTTAACAAGTGGAAAGATACAGAACACAGTACGGCTACATAAACAAGCCAACACTGTATTGGGGGGTAATGATACTGCAGAATGACATTTGTGTTGTTCACACTGCCACATTCCAAACAGGAATAAATGTGGACATGTGTGACTAGTGAGCAGGTCAAAGTCAAGGATAGTGCACAAATCAGAGAAGAAAGCAAGCAGTAAAAATAGTTTGACAGCACACAGTACAAACAATACGACTGCTACAGTAGTTTAAACAGGCCAGCGATAAGTGCACTTTAAAATGTAAACAAACATTACCCGCACAATGTTTTGATACAGTTTCAAACACCTGAAGTAATGTGAACAGCCACTTGTTCACCACTTACAAAAGCTCACCTGTCTTAACAAGTGGCATGAATTGAGCTACCAGGACAAGTTTAATACTAAAGGCTCTTTAGTGCCCGGGTTTAACCTTCAGTATGAGTGAGGGTAATACAGAAGCACTGATAATGCAGGTCTGTGGGGTGAAATGTGAACGATAGGACATTCTCACCCTGGATGCTGAGCATCTGTCCGAGTTTCAGAGCAGCACCTCTAACTTTACACAGAGTGCGAACGATCCTCTCCGCATTGGCTTCTGATATGAACGGGTTTGAGTCCAGGATCGCCTTTTTCTGTCCTGAACCAACAAGAGACAGAAACTGTAAATATCTGATTAACATCTGAACCATAATCTTCAGTCACGTTTTCTCACCTGATTTCTCGTCATATTTGAAACTTTTTTTTGCTACTTCAGCTATGGCTCCAATACCCAATCCAAGAGCTAACCCTGCAGTATCCATGGAAACACACTGTAAGTTCTATGTGTTAAATATTTTTTGGCAAAGCAATCATTTAACTGAAATAATAAAAACCATCATCACACTCATCTCACCTCCAAAGTTTGCCAACCTGCCCAGTCTCGTGACCGGCACCTTCCGCTCTCTGGCACTTTCACTCAGCTGACAAAACATCAGGAAACTGCTTTAGGAGATGTAATGTATATCGTATAACTTCTAGCTCCAGTGTAGTGTGTTATACCATTTGTTTATGTTTCTTGGAGTCAGGTAGTTTGGTGTCTTTGGCTGTGTCGCCACCTTCTCTTTTCTGACTGTTATAATGTTGGTGGTCTCGATGAAATAAACAGATCTTTCCGCAGACCTGAAGCTGAGCTGGGCGTCGTTCTCCAAACAGCCTGTGTCTAGATCTCCACAAACATCTGGGTCTGTAAAAGCCGAGTGCTCCATTATCCTAGGCATTATCGCTCAAGATATCACCAGTGCCCGGTGCTCTTCTAATCTGGAGGTGAGACTTCATGATGCCACTGAATCTGGAGGCGTTTTGACGATCACAGCCGCCACACTCCTGAAAAACAAACAACCTCAAAAACTATCTGCAAACCTTCATGCCATGTTGATTTGAAGGTCACCCATTAGTCTGTATATTATCTTACGTGTTCTTTCAGGTGAGGTGTGTTAAAACTGACTCCTCTTTGAAATGTAACCCTTCTTATCCCATTAATTCCTCTCACCAATAACATATCAGCGGCCATTTTCAGACCTGCACAGAGATAAACAAACCTTTCAGACTTTCATCATTTCTTTACATTCAGCATATTTCTGACTTGGTTTGGGTGAGTTTCAATGCCAGAAATTTTAATTCTGCATTTTGTTTGTTTACTTCAAATAAAATACAGAAAGTGGATTAAAATTAAAAGGCATTCTTAACTAGGATTAAAACCTAATCAATTCCTAATACTGTTCAGTCTCATATTATCAGCACTTCATAATAAACAAAAAGTCACATTCATCTGCCCTCAGTGCCAAACAAACATGTTAAACTACTTACTGAAGAGGCTGCAGAATGATCCTTGATGCCTCGGCGCATTAAACTCTTGATATGAGAATTTCCCATCAGCTTTCTAAACATCCCCTGACAGATGACATCTTACACAGTCAGCTGTCGTGAATATAACCTGCTGTACTGAAACTCTTCTGATAATGTGAGCAGCAGTTTACAGTCAGTGTAACACGACGTTATTCCTGCAGGAGGCGCTCAGCGAAACCGCATTTCAATCTTAAGACGTTTCCTGAATTAATTTAAACATGTGTACACTTAAAGGCATGATCGTATGAATGTATTTATTCCAATAAATGAATGTATTTATTGTGTTTGTCATACAGACAACAGTCGTTATCTCTATTAGATGGCCGCAAATAATCCGTATTGGACTGCTGGACCACTGCCGGCTGTGATTGGTCACTCTCGACAGCGCTGAGAAAAGATGCACGAATCACGTGACCTGGCCGTCCGCGCGCATTATTTTGTTAGTGACCAAATAATAATACATGCGCGTGAATAAAAGACATTCAATCAAAACAGTCTTTGTTTAGGTCCATCACATTTGTCCACTCGAGAAAAAACACTTCAGACTTGTAAGGTTCTCGTTTTGTTTCTTTTCTGCCGTCTAGCGGTTTAAATAGTCCGCAATGAACTGGTTCCAGGTTGACTTCCGCAACGCATGCGTTTTGAACAGGTGATGCTGGCACCTGTCTTATACGACATTTATCACTGTGTCGTGTCCTCCAAAACTCAGGTCATATAAAACATACAAGATTGTTATTGAGTTGTGTTGCTAAGCCCCGCCATAAAAACTATACTGACCAGTTCTACCCTAGCAACTGTTGCTGTCTACCATACAGCTTTCTTGAAGTCCTGTGGTTTAAATATTCTTGAATAAATTGTATAAAAATGATCCAAATATATAATAGAGATTGCTTAGACATTAAAGAGACACGCTTTATTCCAGACTGTTAGGTTCAGTTCATTTTTATGGGGATTTTGTTCAGCTTGTCTGAGTGAGCATAAGTATGGGTTGAAGCTTAGCTAGGAGTCATTTTGTTTATTCAGACCTGTGCATTCACATCTGAAACAAAACATTTTATTTTTCTGTGTTTTGAATCTGCCCAATTTCAAACCCAGGTAATGCTGCTTGGTTATAAACGCCTGAGATGGGATTTCATCAGCCCGACTGGACTCTGCTGGGCCCCAGTCAGATGTCTTGCTCCTGGGACTAGACTCTACAACTGACTGGAGCAACTTCCCTCAGGAGTAAACAGTGTTGAAGACACAGTCGTTTTTCACATTTTAATAAACAGGTTTCAAAAGTCTTTTATTGTAGTCATATTGAAGCAGATAAATATTCATATGAAGGCACTACAGTAGTGCCTGCATAGTGTCTTTTAATGCAAACCAAAATGGAGGGTTTTTGTATAATTTTTATTTATTTTATTTTTGCTATTTTAATTTGAAACGTGTATCTGATTTATGTTTTGTGTTTATAGGATAAGCATCACTGTTACTGTTGCTTAGGTTTAGTGGTTTGTTTATATCACTTTCTGAAGTATAAAGTGTGGTGTGCACTGTTATGGGCATGAATGATGCCTTATTATTTGTTTTTATATTACTTGTTTTTTTACATCGACAAGTAAAAGCTGAGTAAAATAGTTCTAGTTGAATTTGATTAGAATTTACAAGACAGACACGTTCATTTGAACAGAACAGTGTGTTTCTGTCTTAAATACCCACAATCCTCTGCTCACATACGTCTTTGGAATCTGAGATCATCACATGCTGTATTCAGACACGTGCTGCTGCTCCCAGATCAGAAACTCCCTATCTGAGTTATTCAGAGCAGCTGTGCCAGAAATAGTTCTGTGCTGTTTATTAAGATCACAGTCACTTCGAATGTTTCTCTTATTTGTGATATTCTCTGTTCATTGCTGTGTTCTGTCATGAATTGTCTCTGCAGGTTTTTGCTGGTGTGGTGTCTGGTCTGATCAGGGTACATCTGCTTGCTGGGTCATGAAGAAGCAAGCCCCTGTCAGAGCTGACCCTCCATCACATGTAGTAGAACAGCACGAGGGGGTCTGTGGGGGTTTGGGAAAACGAAGGCACAGTTTTGCTGTAGCCTGCTGAGTTTAATAACAATATTAAAGATGAAAGTACCATATTTTTGTCAGATACGGTTACCCATAACCGAAATGTGACCTCTGCATTTAACCCATCACTGGTGAGGAGTGAACACACACTGCAAGTCATGAACACACACACACTGGAGCAGTGGGCAGCTATCACTGCAGCACCCGGGGAGCAATCGGGGGTTAGGTGTCTTGCTCAAGGGCACTTCAGATGCTACCTGCCAGTGCTGGAATCGAACCAGCAACCTACTGATTACAAGCCCGACTCACTAACCAGTGGACCACAACTGCCCATTAGGTTATGGGAAAGATTATTAGACTTTATGGGAAAGATATTCTAGTTGGTTATCAAATATGATACTCTTTCTCAACACTGGCTGTGTTTACTTGCCCTTCAAACCAGACTGCTCCTATTTAGAAGATGAGAGGAAAAACTATGAAACTATAGAAAAGTATAGAAGTATTTGTAATTAAAGATACATTCTTCAGTCACACCATTTGTGCTACAGACAGGTGACACCCCAAAGTGTGCAGCTGGTGTGGGCATTTTCTGTTACTGAGTGATCAGTCTTACTGACTAACTGTGAAGGAAGGGTCAATACAAAATCTAGAGACCACATTATCAGATTTAGTGGTAAACTCTTTTATTTTGGGTAAGTAAGCGATCAACTAACTACCACCCAGAACATCCAGTATTGTGGCGGCGTTCAGGCAGCAGGTTTTTTACAGGCAACTCGCATTTTTATTTATGAATGTTAAAATAATAATGGCTGTAAATAAGTCGCAGATAATCACTAATAATAATGAAAACAGCGCAGAACATTGATCTCTCTCTCTCTCTGTGTGTGTGTGTGTGTGTGAGAGAGAGAGATCAGATTCCCTCCGGCTTTCCTCTGTCATGTGTGCGGGATTGGGAGCAGGAATCACCGGCAGCAGATGCACCGACACACATCAGTTAGTGTGGAACTGAACCCATGAGGATTTCAGCTGACTGTAACTCCACCGACGAGGTTTGTGGCAGTTTAACATGTAATCTGTGCTGTTGACTGAGTTTATCTGATGATTATGAACATTATGAAGTCGGCAGTGTTTTGTCTGAGCATTGTGTTGAGTCAGTTTAACATCAGCAGCTGTGTTGATGAGTATTTGACTACATCTCATTGTGAATTCTCAGTAAATGTTGTGTAAGTGTTGAAATGGTGACGTGAATGTCCTGTTTACTAGCATTAAGGGTGATTGTTTTTCAGAAATTCTTAGTTATGCTGGTTTAAAGTCTCTTCGCATGCTGAGATCACTCACTCAGCGCTTTAAATACATGTATGTAAATAAATATGTTGTGTGGGGGGCGCAGGACTGTATGATGGTCGCTCTGAATGATGGGATGTTCGGCGTGGCTCTTATGCTTTCAGAGCTAGCTTGCTATCACCAGCCTCTCCACATTGTCCTGACCTGCCTTTAAACGGCGTTATATACAGCATTATATCAGCTGCCCTTCTGTCAGACCGATCACTTCATTCATGTCTGCTGGCTGAGCCTGTATGAACATGTTTAGACATGAATTCATTCTGTCTCTAGTGCACAGCGATGGTTTCTTTAACTTGAATCTCTACTACTGTCAACTTATGCGTTACCATAGTGATGACTGGTCACCAAGCTGAAACAACAACCTCAGAGTGTGTTTTCAAACAAGAAGCCAGAAATATGAAATATTCATAGTTATTAGAAGGCTATATCACATGAAAATGGTCTATATTTACTCATGCTCATGTTGTTTCAAACATGTATGAGTTTTCTGTGCAACAAAAAGAGATTGTTTTAAATGTGTAAACTACCCTCTGCTGTTGTGCTTTATGAAAAATGATAAATGTTTTGGCTTTTTTTGGGATGATTTAAAGACTTGTGTGTTAGGAACAACAGGGTGAGATGACAGAATTTTCATCCTGGTTAAATTGGTGCTTTCAGGACCCCTGATAACTTAAATAGTCCCACTGATTCAGTTACAGTAATTAATAATAATATCTTTTAAACAGCTTGTTTAAATATGACCCCTTGATATGACCCACTGATTTGACTGTCAGTGTGTGATGATGTGAATGGGGGCTCCGGTGACGTCAGAATTCAGCGTGTTGTTGGCTATTGAACATCCATCAACATGAGCACTGGCAGAGACAAAGAATGTGAACATAGTCCTTTGGTTGCCATAGGAGCGTTTCTCATTCTGCAGCACATGGATGGTGAAAGTCATTTACAGTATCACTTGGAGATGAAGGTCATTTGCATATGGCACACTTGTGCAGTTTTTATAGAATCTATACATACTTGATGACACAGGATTGTAGATCTTTAGGTGTGTATGCAAAGTACGAAACATGGTTGTATTTTACATTTTCTTGGAACTGATCAAAATGTTGTAAAATATCCCTTTTGACTTTGGCCAGTAGGAACCATCTGCACTGAACTACAGCATAAAACACAGCATAGTGTTGACAAGTTCTGCACAGCTAATAACACTGACATTGTCTTTAATGTATGTAAAGGTATAGCTGTATACTAAAATGTGGAAACAGATGTATAGATGATGAACACGTACATCTTTAGTGTGCCAGAGCTTTCCATATGTCACTGTAGTTTTGACCTGAAATATAGTTTTGAATGATGAAGAGTCAGCAGCAGACAGGCGGAGATTCCTCAGTCACAAATAACAGTATTTTATTTCTTCTGAGTATGTTTAGCGTGATCAAATATGTTCAGGTACAGAAGCAGTCCTGGAAAAAATATTTATTTTCACAGAATACTATAATGAATCGTTCTGTTATGACTCTGAAGCAGCCAGTGGGGAAGGAACACTTGTGTGCTTTCAAATCGCATACAAATGTGGTGAGAATTTCTGCCGGTCAGCAGAATCTCGTGTCTTAGATGGTGGAAAATCCGGGTGGTGGAATGGAGAACCTGCTGGGACAGACTGTCATATTTATAGAGGGACGAGTCTTAACCTTCAGCCATTTTAGAGCCCATCCAGAGTGTACTTAACAGAGAACACTGCAGTGTCCTGAGCTCTATATGTACACTGCAGTGTCCTGAGCTCTATATGTACACTGCAGTGTCCTGAGCTCTATATGCACACTGCAGTGTCCTGAGCTCTATATGCACACTGCAGTGTCCTGAGCTCTATATGCACACTGCAGTGTCCTGAGCTCTATATGCACACTGCAGTGTCCTGAGCTCTATATATACAGCCTTGAGGTTTCCATGAATTTTCAAGCCCGTGCATGTCAGCTTGTCTTAGGCTGATACGTGTGTGCAGTGGAAGTCATAAACCAGAGAAATAAGCATCATGTTGGGCTGGCCGTTAGTTTGCATAGCTTGGTAACCATGTGTTTGTTTGGGGAGGACTGGCTGTTGATGGCTAACATAAAACACAGATTTTTTTTCTCACTTATGTTTTTCTGATCTGTACACTGAAGCTTGTGTAGGTAGAACAGGCATTAAACCTCTGTTAAACAGAGAGGGAGATACTTGCTGCTTCTGGTGTTTGTTAAATGTTTGGTATAATGCTCTGTGCTGACCCATTGAAGATGATATAAATTAAGACTTTAGCTTCAGTACCTCTAGGCTGCTTGTTTATGTTTTTGGTACTTTGGTATGTTACTTAATAGACCGTGATTACAACAATCACACGATATCTGCTATATATCATGTCCTGTCATCCCTCTCCAGCACACAACCCAACTGTCTCCAGTGTAACCTCAGATGCTCATTGCAGCTCAAATATTTCTAGCTGTGCAAACTGTATTGTGTTGAAAGTGATAATCGTCAAGTGATAGTAAAGCTTTACTATCCTGAACTGAACTTGGTTCATTGGCTGTAAGTTTCGTGTGTTATCTTTTCTACAAAAAAATCTCTTGATGAGTGGTTTTAAAGTTCTATGATGACACATTTCCCAGTTTAACAGCATGACAAGAGAAGAAATGTAAAGCGGGACTTGACTTAATTCATCAAGACTTGACGGTGATTGGGGTCAGGTGATTGTAGGAGGGGTTAAAACCAAAGGGATTAATGACATCAGCAAAGAAGGAAAGTTGTTTTGATTTCACGTTGACAAGATGGTTCTGATCTTAATGAGCTGTACAATAAATGTCACTTGGTTAAGCGACTCTGGGTTTTAATTCTTTCAGTCCAGTGTATTGAAAAATGTGTTTTTTATGCATTTTTGTTTTTAAAAGGATTTAAAGAAATTTCTAAATTTCACAGCAGCATGGTCTCTCAGTTCTCTTTTGCGCCGATGCAAAAGTAGCTTTCAGTGTGGGCCGTTGTGTAACCCTTTACTGGGCCCCTCTTCTATTTTTGTTCCTGGATGCGTCTCAGTGAGGTATTCTCTGTCGTTTGCATCTGCAGCCCATACACTCATTAGTGTACACTCATTAGTGTACACTCATTAGTGTACACTCATTAGTGTACACTCATTAAACACGACGATGGGGATCTCTCGCCTGAATTTTCAGCAAATTTGAGTTTTGTTAAAGGTGATGCAAGCAGGAACCAATTAGGAATTATGAGAACATCTGCATTTGACTGGAGATACTGGACAGCAGGTTTGTAGAATGACAGCAGTCAGTATGAGAATGAAAAGCAGGTCAAGATCCTCAGTGAATGTTGTATATCTGCAGGTGTTACGTAAAGATACTGCTGTAGTTTTAAGATGTAATGCGGCTGTATTGAGACGCTTTTCCGGGCATGTCACTGGATTGTAATGATATGATGTAATGACACTCCTCAGTCTGGTTCTATTTGAGCTGCGCTGGTTCCACTAGTTGTTGTTGTAGTGTTGATGTGTTAATGCTGGTGTGTGTGTGTGTGTGTATGAAGGTTATGATACAAGGTCAGAGTTACAAGCACTACTGCATATTCTTGTTCATTTTAGTACATGATGAAGTTATGTTCTGTTACTGACTGATCATTGCAGTCATGTCTGGATACTGTAGGAATTCTGTGCCACCATTGACAAATTCCTTCTGTAATGTGTCCAGCATTCACACAGTTTCTTCAGTGCTGTTGAAAAGAACCAGGGATGAAGATTGACCTTGACAGAAGCACATCAGATTTGTTTGTTGTTACTCAGTGAGTGTGAGTCATCACTGGACCTGTGGGAGACAGTTGACTTCATTGCCTGTCATGTGAAGGTGTGATAAAGGTTCTGTCTCATGTTTTATACAGAACTTGGTTTTTGAAAACTTGACTTGCAGAGTTTAAATGTCGTAATTAAGTTAAACTCAGAGGGCTGAAACCTCATGTAACCTCATCAGACTCATTCTGATGTATGTGAATTAGTACATCAGAACCCATGATTGGAACCCTCTCCAATCATGTTATTGCTCCCCGG
>JAZGTK010015178.1:0-13343 GCA_036877625.1 Ambastaia sidthimunki
CTCTCATTTCTATTAATGCCAGCATTTGTGGTTCAAGACCTTTTGTAATAGTTGCTCATTCCTTTGATTTATACATTGTCGTTTCAATTAGATGTAATAACCAAAAAAATCGATGCAAAATTTGTTCCAAAACGCATTCCGAAATGTGTTCCAAAAGCAGAAATTGCTCTGGGATAGATACAGACGTATAATGGCAGCGCTCTGGGTTAGCATGTGCTGTACACACGGGTAATTCCGAGGATGTACCGTCCTGCCATCTCCACCTTCACATGTATAAATCACAGACCCGTCTTTTGTTTCTTGTTTTTTTTCTGTTTAAGAGATAGTGGCTATAATGCAGTCCCCAGCTGGTATTGAACCAGAATGCAATGTTCCTGGCAGGGGAATCCTGATTTCCCAACATGGACCGACGATTGCAGTCCATAAATCATTTGGAGCGCCAAGTTGGAAGTGCTTCCTCCATTTATTGGACACATTGGTTATTTTGCACCAACTTTGTCACTGGTATTATCCCTGGGAGAAGTTGTAACTGCTCATGGCTTCGCCTGAATATGCTCGACTATATTAGAGTTCCTTGTTTCTGGAAGTATGCTATTCATCTTTGTAGTGCACATATTGTCTCGTAACTTTTTTGTTTTATTTTAGCAGCACAAACGTCCGATATTTCAGCAATATCGCACGAGCGAGAGCGTAGACACTCGGTACAACAGGACGATTGTGGCTTTCCACAACAACAGTATGATAAATGTACCGCGTTACTTATATAAAAGCACCTGCTAAACGACTTCAATATATACTGTAATGTACGAACTTAATATATAATATAAATAGAAGTAACTTTAAATGACAGACCAACCTCTGGTGCTCTTTTTTGATTGGCTCATAAGGAACGTAATAGCTGGTTTTTGGGGTTGACACCTTCTACATCCCCGGCGAGGACTAAGTCTAGTCTAGTGATGAGATCTGGGAGGGTTGCCCAGATGTGTGGTCCATAAGCACAAGGTCCAGGAGACAATGAGAACTTCAGTTCCACTGGGGTATGGAGATGATAGCTCATTTTCGGCATGGCTTCACAGAATATGAGCTCATTATTTTGTGCTCGGAAGAACCCTGCATATGCAGACTTGTTCCCGGATTTAATGTGGATGTAGGGAAAGGACGAGTCTTGTATGAGATTTCACTAGAGGATTTTCATGGGTGAGTGGGAGTTTTTGAGAGTGGGCTACAATCGACTGCCGTGTGAAATGTGGTCCGACAAGTGCCAATTATATTTAAACTACCAGTGGGACAATGAAAAAAGTTATTAGAGGAGATATTAAAGCTGCAACCCAAAACTTTTGCCTCTCTACCGCCATCTCTGTCCGCCAAACAACATTGCAAAATTTATTTCTTAACATGGAACACAATGTTGAATTTAAACAACTGCTGTGAGAACAAGCTACAAACGCTGTGATAGTAGCCGGATCTTCTTTCTGTTTACAGACGGACATTTGAGCCGACAGCTCAAATTATAAATCATTATTATAAACTTACCTGTGTGAATCAGAGTCAGATAAGGAGATCATGTTAAACACTGATCTGTCATGTATTTGCTCAGTTACTGATTTTTGTTTATTATTAACCAAAAAACAGAGTTACAGAGTTCACTTTAAAGTCATACAGTGGAAGTTTAAGCACCAGTGTGTGTAGTACCGTTTGTTTGTTGTTAGTTTGAACAGTTCATATACAATATTTCCATGTAGATGTGCAGTTTATTATGTGTAGTCTTCTCACATGGTGGTGGGCAGGTGTTCAGAACACACAACAGCGCTAGCAAATTTTAAACAACCATCATTTCAGCCATAGCAGAAACATAATTTCAGCCCTGAACGATAATGCCAGTGTCCTTTTTTCTGCTGATTACATTTCCATTTACAGACATACAATTACTGTACAGGCCTGAATCAGTCACTGAAGCAAATTGTTTATCTGGCAGAGAATCACTTGAATATGTTTAACTGGCCACTTTAGTCACGCCAGCGTGTCAATGAGAGCTTTTGTGTTCGATATTCAAATTAATGGTGATGATGATGAAGGAAAAACACTTTGCTTTCAGGACTTTTTTATAATTACATATTCGAAACAAGTTATATGTAGTATAAACATTTTCTGGCGTTAGTCTCATATTTGTTGTTAGCGAAGACCATCAGGTCATTTTTATGGTGTACAGACAGTCCAATATTCGCCGCAGTGGCACTTTTATCTAGCTCAGCCTGGAAACCAAGCTTTGATTAAATCTAAAACAGCATGTTGGATGACCCAATTAAAGACTGCAGTGTTTTAAAATCACATATCGTTCGTTTCAGGCTTTGACTAGTTTTAATGCAACTATGAAAAACGAACGATAGCTCGAGGGACTTTTAGCGCTGTAAATCCGCGTGCAATAAATTTTTTGTTATACGTTCGCTTTGTCAGCGCGAGACGGAGATTTGTCAGCCCGGCCTGCTCAATGTTCAGATATTCCAACAATAACACACACCCTGCTGTTTTTATAAGAGCCGTTACGTGGATTTATAAGCACGGCTTCAGCCATGAACTTCTGCTGCAGTGTGCATTTGCACATTTACACTGTTTAAATATGCATTATGTATTTCACAACGTCCAGAAAATGCTTACAAGTAGTTACACTGACCCCTCGCCGCGCAGCGTACAGTCTTCCATTAATACTGTATTGCTTCTTAGCGGACTGCTGTAGAAAACAAGATAATTGAGGTTTTTAACGTGGTTGGATACCCCACTGATATTAATGGAGTAAAAACAACAATGGCTCTTCAATTATGTAATCTTCTTCCACTCTGTATAATCCTCTCTTCTGTTAGACTGAGCAAGTTTTTAATGTTGATTTTTTTTTAGGCCTCATCCGATTCCAAGCACTTACTAGCTGACAGGAAACATTCTCAGAGCATTGGCTAACGTTCTTTAGAAGTTCTCTGAAAGGTATCCAAATGTTCTTGCAGTAACATTAGCAGCAACATTTTTTAAACATTACATATTATAAATCAAGAATGTTATTCTTAAGTTGTTTGTGAACGTTTTAAAAACGTTACAGAAATAACCATGTTTGAATATGTTCTTTTAATCAAGCAATAATGACATCTTAAAAAAACTGGACATTAGGAATGTTCCTAGAATTTCAAGATAACATTGAAACGTTTTTGTTACTTTATGAAAATGTTAGGGAAACACTCGTGCAACCTTAAATTGTTAGCTGGGTAAATCTCATTCTCATTTTGATGGTGTAAACCAACAAGAGGATATGAATTATAAATAGCGTCTCGGCTTGAGCGAGTGCAATTTTGTCTACATGCATATCAATCCCACGTGCCCCAAACAAATCTGCTTGTCACTTTGCATAATGTATAAGCAGCCGGGCAGGGCTGGGTGTGTGAGCTCTGCTCTTTCAATGTAATGAAGAGAGTTATCTGAACCCCCTCCACACGCCACAGACCCAACGGTGGAAACTCGATCTCGTCGGCTGAGAAAAAGACGTTTGATTAGATTTCAGCTTATTGTCCAGAACCAGTTGATTTCAAGGACCAATTTTAGACCTTTGGAAGCAAAGCCGTGTGGTTTTCATCTATCATTGTGCTGTTTATGTGTGCCTGAACACGCCGGTCCGTTGTCTCACGTTGTAGTTTAGCGAGAATTAGCTTCTAACTGAGGCTGCAGGGCTGTGGAATTTTAGCATTGTTTGTTTTGTTCTTGTAAGTGGCTTAAAGAATTGTGACAAGCACGTGGGATTTCCTGGAAAATTGTGCCATTTCTGCTAATAAATTTCAAAAAGTTTTACTATAATTTCATCTGAAAAGGTTACCGCGCAACTTTCCAGACATACTTTCCCATCGAGTTCCAGGGCTGTAGTCCTAACCTAGACACTGAGAATACTAACCCCATATTGAGATTAGTGGTTAAATGCTTTAAACTAGCTTGTTTGTATATATATCATAAAGCAATTAAGTAATTTGCAATGATAGGATGTCCTACTTGCCTGTGAAACTATGTATTTGCACACAATAGTGTAATATTGGAGGAGGTGTGGCTTTAGAAAGCAATCTGAATGAAGGATCTTATGCTTTTAAAGCTAGGTTTCTATCGCTATAATTGCCCACCTACATTTATTTGTATTTTATAATTAAGATATATTTTTATTTTTAACAGTTTAATAAGCACTGTTGAGCGTTCCTGTAGCTCAACAGGTAGAGCATTGCGTTAGCAGCGCAAAGGTTGTGGGTTCGATCCCAGGGAATGCAAGTACTGATAGTTAAATGTATACCTTGATTCACTGTAAGTCGCTTTGGATAAAAGCATCTGCCAAATGAATAAATGTAAATAAACATGAACATGTTTTAGAAATGTGTACAATTATTGAGGCTTTTAAAGATAAAGCACGTTTAGGACACCACCTGTCTGTCGAAGTGTCGGGCAGGCGGTCTCTGTGAAATCACCACGCAAATGCTGCTGAGATCAAACTTCTGCCATGCGTCCAGGCAGCGAGATGGAAGCGTGGACGCGTCTGCGAGCTGACCTTGCTGCTCGGATCCAGCCAGATGGTTAAGTGCGGTAAACACAGAGAGGGTCAGAGCACACGGAGACCTCTGCCACATGCTGCAGCCGACACAGCGGGACTGCACGGATCAAGGCTCACGTAGAGCTTTAATGCAGATGGTTCTTGTGCAAATCCATATCAGAGCTGAAGTTAAATACAGTCTGAACTGTCTGACTGTGACAGGCGGTAAAGATTTGTGAAGCCATTTTCGTAGAATGTCTGTAGATGCATTCAACACAGACTCTAGAAATCATGCTAGACTTCATCCAGCTTGTTTTTTGAATACTTAACCTCGCTGACCTTGGTTAACAATAGTCACCACTATTACTAGTGCTTAGGTTTAGTGATGAACAAACAGCATTAAACTATGGCACGGTTTGTGTTATGGACATGAATGGTGCCCGAGATTATGTGGTCAAATTGAGACGGTTCAGAATTAATGCTGGGTATGTTGGTAGTGAGCTATTTTTACCTAGTAACCAGTTCTAGCCTAGCACAACTCTAGCAACAACCCAGAACACCCCAGCAACCACATGGCTACGCCCAGATAACCACGAAAAACACCCTCATTGTTATTTCCTCATGTGTAAACCAGCACTTATTTTTTTACTGGCATATGCTTATGCATTCTGAGAGAAAACTTCATTCTCTCCGTTGGTGCATGACAATGTGAAATTCGTTGTGTTTAGAAGAGAGTGATATTGCCAATTAAATGTAGACAGAGTGAACGTTTATTCAGTACATGGAAGAACAAGGGTGGAAGTGCAGATTGGACAGGATGTGAAAACATGAGACTCATAGCACACATTGTGTGATTCTCATGCCACCTGACAGAAAGGCTGGCTGTTTTTTGTCATTTGTTATAAACCAGAAAGGTGTAAAGTGCGGCTCTCTGGAGAAGATTGCACATGACAGAGGTCTCGAGATGTCACACAAGTAAAAAAACAGGCTGTTTGGTGTCTTATTTATTGGTGTGGATATGATCATTTTAGACCTAAAACAATTTTAGGTTGTACGAAGGTTTCCCTAACATTTCTATTAAGTAACAAAAAAGTGAAAAAATGTTATTTTAAATGTTCAAATCGTCCATTAATTAACATTATTGGTTGGTTATAAAAACATTACTCAAACATTTTTTTAAAGTTCTGTAACTTTATAAATAGTTTCACTAACAATTTAAGAATAACAATTTTCATATATGTGATATATAGCTCTAAATATAGATCTAAATTCTAAATAAGCACCTGATCTCAAACATCACTTTCAAGTTTATCCTTTGCATTGGGAAATGTTACATCCCTCTCCAAAAAGTGGCTTTTGTCACACGCTTGTCAGCTGGTCCAGCTTTGAGAGCGATCCTTGAAGTTTTTCAGTACCATCTAACAAAAATGTCAGCTGGCTTTTCCACAAGGGCATCACAGACATGACCTTGAGTGAAGGGACGCCACGGTGTTCATAAACTGAGGTTGACAGAGCATGGATCTAAAAGTGACATTCTCTCCAATAATCACCATCTCCTGTTGGACAGGTCTTAGCTGGTCTTTGTAAGCACAGTGTCTCATTCAACCAGAGATAACGTTTGATTGACGTTAGCTTTAACAGGAGCCAGAGAGTCTATTCTCATAACAGCTGGGAAAGAAAACCTCATGGCAAAATCAAGCATCTGCCAGCCTCTATCTTGGCCCGTCTTACTGTGTGTTTTGGAATATGTTATAAGACCTGGCTTTACATTTGATGTATTTAAATGAGCATGACATGTCGAGACCAGCTAAACCTCTGCTCTGCTTATTTCTGCTTATCTTTCCATGGACAGACGAAACCACACACGGAATCAATGTTTAGGCATTAAAACCTTATTAATATGGCAAAGATGTCACATTTGTAGAGTTGGCTATCCATTTGCGATCAAGTGTGGTTACATAAACGCATCTCATTGTTTGTCTCAAAGTCACCCCTGAGACAATGGCAAGAAGAAGCTCCGCCCACAAGCAGTGATGTCATGCACTAGCATTCGTATTGAGGATGAATTAGTATGGCTGATGCAGTTGAAATGTGGGTAATTTAACGCTCCGTTTAACACTTTTCACTTTATTTCATTTTGCTTTGAAATATTGTAAGACTTAAAATATCTTCTTCACGCCATTCGTGATACTGCAACCTTTGATTATGATTCTTTTGTAAATACTTTTTTTAACGTTTACGCAATAATATACGCCATCACGAATATGCGGTGCTTAGATTCTGATCTTCAACTTTTTCAGCTGCCTGTGTCTTGAATAAAATTGCCTCATAACGCTTTAGGCCAGACCCCCCCACCTCCGCACCACCACCCAGTGAGATTAGATAGATTAGCATTAGCCTCTATGTCTAGCATACACCATCAGTGTGATAAGTTCTCCCTATTAAGAGAGATAACTTTGACTAATCATACTGAATTACTTTCATTAGAGAGACTGAATTGGAGCCATATATATAAAAGACAGTCTCAGCATGTTCTCTTAAACATGTTCTACTCTGCTTAACATATTCACTAACACCTATTGAAGAGCTGAACACTCAAAACATCAAAGTTGTTTGTAATGGTGAGGTAAAATAGGTCAGTCGTTCAGTCTGCGTGTCGCCACGCGCTTAAATTCACCGCAGAGATTGTTGAGCTCAAACTAAAAGGAAGTTGTCATTATTCCTTTGAACTTAATTATCTTTGATGATATTACGACGCTTTAAGAGGCAAGAAATTGGGTGTTTCATTTTGTGGGATGAGAGGAACGCAGCAAGTGAAAGCAATATTAAAGATGAATTTCTAGAGATGGCCAAAAGCATTTCTCAACAGTGTCATTATGAAATAATGCACAGAAAATACATCAGCACAATAAGATAAGAACCATAATTCTCCTTTGCCGTAAACACATTTTGGCTGGCTTGCAGTGGTAATAAATTCATTCATTTGACAATATGCCAGCACTATTATTTTGTGTATATACTTGTGTCGCCCTCTAGCACCTTCTGTCTTTTAGCATGATAATGATTCTTGTGGAAGTCTGTATATGGTTTTATATGAAGGCACTCTTTAATATTCATGTCTTTCTACACTGCAAACACTGCTTTGGAAAAACTTTTATTTTTTTCTTGGCCAGACACACCAGGTGCCTGAAGAATTTCTAAGTGATGTCAGTTAAATGAAGCTGAGGGCGTTTCCATAGAAATAACCGGGGATTCGTTTTTGTTTCTGGTTTGTAAATGTAACGGTTGGGTTATTGAAGTGTATTGAATTGTTGGATTATCAGCTGTTGTGCTGTCATTCATTCTAACGTGAACCTTCCTGGTGTTCATCAAATGGATTGGTCAGATGTTTGTGGTGTTGTGAAAATGTTTTTATTTTTTCAGTGTTTTGGGTATTTTTGGAGTTTTGATCATTTAGTTTTTTTTGAGCGTTTTAAGGTGTTTTTAAAGAGTGTTTTCGATGTTTTCAGCATGGATGTGATCAGACAGGCTGCGTAAACAAAGATCCACATGGTTATGTTGATGCAGATCAGTGTTTAATATTACATCTGGATCTGAGCATTACAATATTAACATTCACAATCAAAGCAGAGGCAGTTTTATGAAAGTGAGACACGTGTGATTTGCTTTCTCTGTTTTATTATTATTTTAATGACACACAGTAGGATACCTCAGGGGTTTGTTCTTGAAGACTGCGTCTGTGCGTGTTGTTCCAAACCCTCATGCTGATATTTTATTGTTTGAAACACAGTTTTTGAAAGCATTTAAGTGTATTAGCTCAACTGCTTCTTTAATGTGATGTCTGTGATGGGCAGTCAAATATACTGATACCTCCTATCACCTCCATCACCATCGTGCCATATTTGGAGTTAAAAGACAGCAGGAAAAGGTGGATATTAAGATGAATCCCACATCTGAAAACAACCTGGAAAAGTAAAGCAGTATTGTTTGATTTCAGCCGAGCACTTCGTGATCTCAGACAGTTCTCAGACAGACCGAGGTTGGCCTGTATCTCTGGATGAATAGATGTGATTGCCTGTCTGGCCTGAAAGCTCAGAGTTCTCCTGATCCGGGCTCTTGATATTTATAGTATTTGTAGCTGCGCTGCAGGATGATTGTAGATACTGAGGCTGTAAATAATAAAGCTACCCAGCTTCCAAACACACAAACAGGAGCAGAGTGCAGCCACTGGACCAAAGAATGAGGTCAGGTTACTTCCATGGGTGGGGAACTTTCTTTTTTTGGAGCAGTCAATAACATGGGCACATTTCTTTGTTCTGGGTTGTGTAATGTTGTGAAGAAGAGTTGGGTTTATGTCTAGTGAAAATTAATAGCGTTTCTCTAATTTAATGCACCGGTTATATTGGAGTACAAAGCTGATGTTTAAAATTGAGTTTGTTGAGTGTTTGGTATGTACCGCCTTTGCTTTAATGACAGGATGCACTCAAGCTCAGGCATGGACCGATGAGGCATGTCATCCCAGCATAAAAACTCACAAAATATTCCAAAGAGCATGTGTGTTTCAGCAGAATCAATTAGAAATCTTTGTACAAAAGAGTAAATGTCACAGTCACGGTCAATGTCACAAATTTGCTTACATTTGCTTACAAGTGACCTACACGTAGTGCAGAATACTAAATACTTTCTCACAACCTTTTAATTTTTTATCCAGGTCATATTCTGATTAGAAATTAGATTTTCAATTCAACGTGGTCTCATTGAATGTGGTTTGGACCCCGTTTAAAGAAACGTAACAAGTCAGTTTGCAAACTTTCCAAGGTTACAGCCCACCTTCAGGGTTGAGACTGTTTTGCATACTGTTGCTGCTTCTGTGGTCATTTCTCTATGTTTGTTCTTACATACTTTTAAATGTCACAGCATCTAATAAATATTTGCTGATAAAGGTTAGGCGAGAAGATGCATTGCGTTTCTGCTCTTAAGAGCGAAAGATAAATCTGCGAACACACAATGAATGCAGAAGCTATTCGCCATTTGGAATTCAGAATTTGCTTAGTATTCGAACAATCCACAGTTTGAATGGAGGACTTTTTAAAGTGTCTTTTTCTGTGGCGTCTTGCCTTGATGTTTCTCTATCTGCTACACACACAGACACAGTTTTTGACTCTGGCTTCAATGCAGGATTCCACAGAGGAGAAGCTATTGAAGTTGTAGGGCCTGTGCAGTCTCAGTTGGAGGATAGAGACGGTTCGGTACCACTAATAATTAAACAATATCACAAGCGATCAAGTAATATCATATACATCACCGTAGCTCCCATGGCCTCTGTATTTGCTCTGGAACTAACATTGTATGAAGTCAAATCCAATTTTGAAAAATAAAGAAGCAAAGTATATTAAGATATTTACACTGAATAATCTCTTTCTCCATCAGAGAAAATATTAAAATGATGTATCTGAGAAGAAAGTTGACTTGTGACAGCAGTGTGATCTGCTGATTTTAAATTTCTGTGTTACTTTGCAGGAAACAGAAAGAAAATAAACAATGAATTAAACATCCAGGACGGAACGTTCCAGGTTTGCTTATTTTTATCAGACTTGTACACATGAAGCAATTATAAACGATTCACGTTTGTAGCGTTGAGACTTTGAAATGAGCAAGTACTCAGAGCAGCCAACCAAAGTTATCAGTGATTGAAAGCCAGGCTGAAGTTTAATGGAGATTGAAATACTGATCATAGCGCAGAGCTGTTTGTCTTTCTTTGTCGCTTTCTCTCAGACATGCTTGTCTTGTCTCTTTCTTTCATGAGTCCTGTGTCTTTCTTGCCATTTATTTATATCTGTCAGCGTGCGGTTGAAACTTTTCCAAGCGAGGCTCCTGCTATCTGCCGTTCTTTGAAACCTCACGTATCCTCAAAGACGCCTCACAATTACCTCACCATACAGAGAGCTCTTGTGTACCTCAGCTGATCTGAGTAAAGTATCTGACATTTTCATTTAATGTAAATATGATATAAATAAAAGCTTAGCCAAATAAATGCTGCCAGTTAGAACGTTATTGTTGAGGAACGTTGATAGTATAATAGTATTACCAAACAGAAATGCAAATAAAGATTGTTTTGAAGCCTCCTTGTCCTCTATTGGTTAGCCAAAACATTCAGCCCCGCCCCTAATTCACTACATTGGTTGAGACGCTGTTTCTCTGTTGGGCTGGTTGGGATTCTTCAACATCTCTTTTAATCAAACGCTTCTTAACCTATTAATAATTAACTTATAGTATAAATAATTGACTTATAGTTGTCTATCTACATTAAGCACTGTGAGAAAGTAGTGTTTTCTGCCTTGTTAAAAATATTTCTGCATTATTTTTCATTATTGGTTTTTACTAATCCACAGTTTGTTTGTTTCACACCACATCCACACACATCTACAGAGTTGTTGACTGGTGTCTTATATATTTTAAATGTATGCAAGTGGCTTTGTGTCGTATGTGTAGCAGAGATAGGCCAGTTCCTTGAGGAGCTCCAGTATTGCTTACAACCCACTCATCCACACAGTTCTGCAGTCTCAGAAACTGCGGTCTGGGCCATGAGGTAGCCAGTGACCCAGGAGTCTCCTTCTCAGTAACAAGGCTGAATTGTGTTGAAGGCGCTGGAGAAGTCAAACAGTATTATTCTCACAGTACTGCCAGTCCAGTCCTGTCAGCAAGTGGTATTTTTAAGTGGTATATGTGGTATTTTGTGCTGTGGATGGTTTGCACAGAACAGCTATATCATGTGCTGTGACTGTGGGATATTTCTGTATAGATTGACCCAGCTAACAAGGTGCGTGATTAGAATGAACACATATCATATGTATTTAAAAATTATTCATAAGAAGTTTTTAAAAAAACTTGAACTTTGTTATTGTTATTGAACTTTCAAAATAACATTATTATTGTTTTTGTTACTTACTGGAAACGTTTGGGAAACATTCTGACAACCTAAAATTGTTTGCTGGGAAACCACTTGCAGTGTAGACCACTATTAAAAGACAAATTGTGCATTGTTTTGTTTGTTAGTTACGAGTGTATCTATCAGTAAAAAACACAAGATCAAATATTCAGAGGAAGTTACTTGAAAAAGTAACTTGGTTATTATGGTGACAAATTGCTTGTGATGTTTTTTATTAGTAAGTCACTTTGGATAAAAAGTACCTGCTAAATGAATAAATGTAAATGCAGATTCCTGCTTGAAACCATTTTTGGCCATCTGAATTACTTTTAAGTGTTCTAGCTGTTAAAAAAGTTGATACAGCTATAGTTGTTATTGTAGCTACTGCAGCCCTGCATGACAAGATCAGAAAAATGCGACCAGCTAATTGCTCACCCGGCTTATATTCCAGCCACTTCCCAATGTCCACATGCAAATTCCTTCACTGTAATTGTCATTTTGGAGAAACACATGCAGGATCACATGCCAGCAGCTAAGAAAGTATGTGTTCAGCGTTAGCTGCATGAGTGCCTATTGTTCAGCGTGCTGCAGGCAGAACAAGACACGCGCATGACTGGCATTCCTTTAACTAGAAGCGTTTTAGTGCATGTTCGGTTTTTTGTACCGTTCCATCCCAACGATTCCTGTCGGGAAACTAATTACCCTTGCATGAATGCCAGGATAGCTCTGGCGAACTGTCAGGACACAGGAAGTTATGATAATTGTTACAGTTAAATTTTTTTGCACAGACTGTAGTTGCAAGATGCTTTCGTAATGAAAAAATATGACATGGGGTAAAAAAAAATGCGTTGTCTGCTTTATAGTGCACACCAAAAAGGATGCTTCTCCTGATAAGGCACTTTAGTTTAAGGACAAGGAAATGTATTTTTATTTATATAACAGTTTTTACTTTATTGGGTAGTTATGCGGTACCATTTAAATGTTACGTCAACAAGAGTGTTGGAATATGACATCATTGATGATGTAACGGCTAATCGTGACCCAGGCTTTATATTGTACAGTCATACAGTCTGTGCTAACTTTTACCCAAGATCTCGCTGTGGTTACTGTACAAGATCAACAGTCCTAAAGGACAGAAAAATCACAGTGTACAACTTTATTCGTATATGCCTGCCAGGCAACATTAACATACATTAGCATATCTGATCAATGTTATTTCTGTATTAACATTTTCAGCTACATTCAGCATCTATTACTTCTCACTGTTTCATAAATAACCAGAGAGCCAATCACATTCTTACCATGATTTACTGTGATAATATTTCCTGTAATTATGAAATCATCTTTCTTCACTGTAATCTTAAGAACTGTTGAGGCTGTTTTGAAACGGTGTTTCCCAGCAGAAGAAAATGAAAATAGCAACACTGATGCATCACAGAGGCCTGTTTCACTCCCTAACACTGTTAC
The DNA here is from genome assembly GCA_036877625.1 of Ambastaia sidthimunki. NCBI lineage: Eukaryota > Metazoa > Chordata > Actinopteri > Cypriniformes > Botiidae > Ambastaia > Ambastaia sidthimunki. Next base: position 12,942 of record JAZGTK010015178.1, read on the forward strand.
AATTAGCATGGGAAATCTTTTTGTGCTTCGTATTATCTTTACAAAGGACACACACCGTATCACAGGAGAGCTGTGCTTGCTTACAAGGCCTACAGCGTATTTACTGTTTACAACCTAGTTCTGAATTTAAAAGATTACAACAGAATGCAGCAGAGCATAATTGTGGGCCTGTGATTTTATTCTCTATAGTGTCATTCAGTTTTCAGATTATTCTATCAGTGGAAATATAATCCAGTGAGAGATTATAAAACGCTGGACATGATGCTGAGGTTCGAGGATGCATCTCTTGGCATTTTTTTGTTGATGTTTGAAGACTAGCTAGTTCACTACTTAACTTCACTATTTACTGTGAAGTATTAATTGGGACAAACTGCTAAATAGAGATTTGTAAAAAATATGCCT
>JAZGTK010015179.1:0-13343 GCA_036877625.1 Ambastaia sidthimunki
CACTATGAAGTTTCTTGTGTTTATGGTGTTACGCATAATAGTGTTTCATTACAATAAAATAAAAACAACTTCTATGGTTTAGTTTTGGTTTGCAACAACAAAGGGTGAGTAAGCAATGGCAAAATTATTGGCATTTTTGGGTGAACTTTTACATTAAATGACCTGTTAGACATTAAAATGACCAGCCTATACATATTAAACAACTCTAAACTCATTTAGATGTGTCCTGTACACATCATCAGTTTTAGGGTGAAACTGTGGCCTAAATTTCTGGATAAGGAAGGACAACCAGCTCAGTTTGAACTTCTTTAATGTTATATATCATGTATATGAAAACGTTAAGTTGTTAGTGGAATGTTTTAAAAACATTACAGAATTAAAAAGTTTGAATAACATTCTTAAACTGAAGCAATAACAATAAAATACCTGTAAAAACCTGTAAGAACTGGACATTTTGAACATCTAGAACATTCAAAATAATATTTTTGTTACTAGTGGAAACGTTAGGGAAATGTTCAGCCTAACAGTGTTAGCAGGGAATATTAACATAGTGGTAAGAGAAACTAACTTGTTCTTCTGCATGTCTGTGGATCTGTGGAAGCATTAGTTTGTCAGGAAACATGAGGCGAGTTTTCCGCAGGCAGACAGATCAAAAGGAACTGCACTCAGTTCTGCGAATCTCTTCTGCTCTCCTTTCATCTCGACTGTGTGAAACCCTCAAACCGCTCGCCAGAGATGAGGCCTCTCTTCACACGGAGCAGTGTAGTCATTTTCCACCCTCGTCTCGCTCAAGGTCAGAGGAATGGATTATTTATTGATCCAGAAAGATGCCACGCTGTGCCATGCGGCTGCAGGATCACAGTTTCAATTACACGCTCGCACCCCAGCGCAGAGTTTGTGCCCCCCCTCGGCAACTGTACTTGAAGCTTTCAGACATACAGGAGAGCGGTGATGCATCACAAACCTTTAGGTCTTTGATCTCTGACAGACAGATGGACCCTGATCGTGTAATAGATATGGGTAGATGAGGTGTTGGTTGCGTAGTTAGTGAGGATCTGGCAACCCCACAGGCTGGATTATATTAAATGACTGAACGGATTAGAAAATTTGTGGATATCACATGCTTAGAGACTGTGTAAATGGATACAGAAAAATCTGTGGGTCATACCACTCAACTGTAGAGCAGATCTGAGCACAAAAAGCCCTGCGCTCTCAACTTTTATTGACTGGTCACCGTGTTGGTTGGTCACCTGATATATTCTTATTAGATTGTCTGAGAGTAAAAAATATTCTTTGAAATCTGTCAGCTCAGGCTAAACAAACTCTGCAGGCTGGAATCGACCAGTTCTGAAATTCAGGCTTAAATCATCATGTCATCTAACCCAGCTAACAGGGAACATTCTTAAAATGTTGGCTAACGTTCTCTATCAGTTCTCTCAGTTATCAAAAACGTTTTTTTCAGTAACGTTAGTCAAACTTTTTTTAACTTTATATACATCACATTTTTAAAACATTATTCTTAAGTTTTGGCTGATTAACCCAAAGGTTGCAGGTTTGAACAAGCAGTTCAAACAACTGTATCTAAACCCAATAACTGCAGTGACATTATAAAATAAGACAATATATTATAACATTATAAATATATATTTTAACATGATCAAAAAGACAACACACTGTACAGTTTATCCTATAAGATGCTTTTCAGTTATGTGAAGCTAAACAAGTAGCTGTTTCACTTGATAGTTGACAGTGTCCTGGAGTTCAGCCAGCTGTTTTCAAGTGTTGTTTCTGTGGTTTGCCCTCAGTCAAAATCAACATTGACTGAGCGATTAATTCTTGTAGCTTGTGTCCTTGCTTTCGCCAGCCTCGCGCCCGGCCGAGATGAATCGGGTGCGGCCTGTTTTTAATGAGGACCTTTGACGCTAACGTTCCTCACACAATCTCATTAACCTGCCTCAGAAACGAGGACATCGAAACAGGGTCATTCATTCTCCAATCCTTCTCTTCAAACATGTTGCCTGGTGAAATCAGGCTGTAGGTATTTATAATCAGAGACTTTAATGTGATCTGAATTCATGTAATTATTTTCCTGATGACAGAAGAGCAGGACAGAGCAGATCACAGTTGTTGTCAGAAATTATTCATCCTAACATTAAAAATAAGTCTTACATTAAAGCTGCCATCAGTTACCTTTAGCTCTCTACCGCCATCTCTGTCTGAAACATACAATTGCAGGTTACTTTACATGAGTTTTTAACATCACCCAATATTTCCTGACCGCTGTTTTTCATTCTGCTGTAAGATTTCGTTCCTCAGCCATCCAATACCAACAGATTCAAACTCATTGTGAGTTTAACATTAAGAACTGAAGGTAATTTATTTAACGTCTTTGGCCAGAGTGCAGGAAGCCCATTTTACTGCAGTCTTATGATCAGATTTTCAGTTTAAGTGACAAGTCATTCCTTTCCTGATCTGATTGAATTTGACACCTCTACAGAGTGAACTGCCTGATAAAGAGAAGCTTTAACTTTTACTGCCTCTATATATCAGACATAAAGCTATAACTGCAATCAGAAATTGTCATAATAAAGATATATGAACATGCACGTCTTTATTACATAAATGTATGTTATAAAGACAAATCTCATTTCAGTCAAAAAGCATCTCAGATCTTTTCACAAATGGTTGTATTTAAACAGAACAAGTTTCAAAAAGTGTCAAAAGAGGTTACGTGTTCGGCTAAAAAACACTACACAGAACAATATCTACCAACACACGGCTCAAATAAGTAACAGACTAGCTACCTCAGTGGCTGATACATGCTTTTAACATGCTTCACTTTAATTCAAGGCCATGCGAGCGCATTTGTTTCTAAGGTCAGCAATGCTGTCATGCATGTGTTGTAATGGCGGACAAAAGCACGTCGACCTTTAAAGTCACATATCTAACTTTCTTGTGGGCTCGAAGCTTAAATTAATTTGCCAGCATTTCCTGAAATTACCTTGAATTTCTGCTCTCCTTTGCTTTGATCATTTTCTCCCCACATCTCTCTGTTATACAGCCTATAAAGCTCAACCTTTCGTTACGCATTCTGTTCACAAAGGACTCTGTATGACATAAATAATTCAGAGTGGCCTGCCGTACGCTGTCAGCAAATCTCAAAACTGAGGTGCGGTTAAGCGATTTCAGGCCGAGCCGGGTCTATTTCAGCGTGTGCAGCCCACAAAGTGAATAAATGACGAACACAAACAAATCCATAAACGATTTTCAAACAAACACAAACAAAGGCAAAATGTAACACAGCCAAAAATGTACATTGAAACTTAAATTTTAATCTGTTCCAAAATAAGGGTGTCAATTCGAAATTAATCTTTTAAATGAATTTATTGTTTTTTCTGTACCATAACTGAAGATTTTAAGCAAAATTAAATTGAAAGACTACCTAACTAATGTATTCAATAATTCATCTTCAATAGATTATCGTATGTATTAAGATATATATCATGCAGCAGTAATGACTCCTATAAATGTTGATGTTATATAATGTCCTGTTGGATAATGATCATCCCTTTAAACTGACCTATATGCATCACCTACTGTATATATCACTACATCCTAGAGTTTTAAATTATACCGTTAAGTTCTCCATCATTCTTAAAGCACAGCGAGAGTCCATTAAGCATCTCTTCAACACTGTCAGTCAATGACAAAAGTAGCATTTATAACTACATATCTGACAATACGCTTTTAATATAACAAGAATCATACAGATGATCCCTGCAGAACAATCTTCACAACTCAGAGCAGCTGATCTACAATCAATTCTGAGGTCAGTCTCAGTCGCTGCTCCTCTGAAGAGCAGAAGAAAACCTCCAGCACCTGCTCTCGCTGGAGAAGACCTCTGTTTCAACCAGCATGATAAAACACCTTCTACAATCTTACGTTTTAAAGGCTACATAACCTCCAGCTATTCTAACCATCGACCATACTGATGGATCACATCTCATATGCAAAACTTCCATTTTCATACCTTTTTAACATCAATCAATACAGGTCAACCAGTCATCCACACTTTGGATGGAAACCACACACAGCTCCACAAGCGCAGACCTGTTACCCCTTCCTGTCTCCTGAAGCTTTAGAAACCATTCTACATTTTCATGTTTCAAAGCAGCTACTGTGACCTTTCAGCTACGTTGTTGTTTTTGAGTTGGAGAGAATCCAAAACCAGATTTGTCACACTCCACCTTCTGCTCTCTTTTTTTCTGGTTCTTTTTGATGTGCCTGCAGTGGGGCTCAAAACTGTGAGCTCTGTACAATTAAACCTCGACAGGAAATGAGATGTGTAGGCCCACGTCCTGCAGGCAAACCCGTGTCCCGTGTGTATTCATTAGGCTACAGACTGCATAGCAGATGACCTCCTGCATCAGCGTGTGGACCATCAGACCTTCTTCTAGGCTGAACTTCTGAAGATGACACAGGGGCTGCTCTCAGCATCACGCTGGACTTTTCAACAATATGGAATCTGTAAAATGTTGAGTATAAAAACTGTACAAGAACAAGAACACAAAAGACTCTTCTTTCTTCAGAACGATTGTGAAATTACACCAACGATTACTGCTAATTTTCTAATGCTTGACTGCATTCTTGTTTTCTTCTTAACAAAACATACATGAAGCCTTGATTATAATTCCTGACATCCTGCTGGCTCTGACATTGCATTAAGTCCATTCAAACCCACAAATCAGAGGCAACAGAGAATTTCCCATTTAGAATGATTGACAGACAAAATTTATTTGCCCTTAAGGGGAAATTTAGCAACATTGTGGAATGTTTTTAACATTTTGTGTTCTCTAAACCCAGCATACCTTTCTGTTAAAATATATCTTAAATCAGTCTAAGGTGGTTTAGCTAGTCTAGTTAAAGGGAATAAAGTTAGCATGGATCTTTGTTCCCCTACTGGTGTATGATGAAATTACATCATCTAGTTCCCTAAAGCATCTTTTTACATTTAAAAACTAGCCATTCAAAACTAGCCATGTATTCAGACCAACCAACATATAGCTTTTTTGTATTAGCATAGATGTTTTACAGGTGCCAAATTTTTAATTTCTATTTTGCTTTAAACCCTTTTTAAAATGACCAACCAGACTAGTCTTCCTTGCCCAAGTTTGCGGTCAGCCAATCATTTTAGTTTGGTTAAATATAGGGTAAAAGAGAAGCAAAATGCATCAAGGCTGTGAGTGTAAATTTGAGTGTTTAAAAATGAATATGAATAAGTTCTCATGAATATGAATAAGTTATCAAATTCAAATCTACAAGCTCCCAAGTTTTGCCACTTTTTTAAAAGTTGTTTCTTCAGCAGGGTGAGAAATGTTTTATTTTCTTCTCTGTCTTAACATTACCCTGTTGCAGGATGGGGTTGTGATAGTGTATAGTGTCTGTAGTAAGGTAAGAAGGAGTCTGAGACTTCAGCTATTTGAAGTGCAAAGCTAATGCTTCTGCTGAGGAACTGCTGAGGAACCTGGAGGCGAGGAGCACTGAATAATTCCAAAGCCTGAGATGAGATGTCAGGGGTGACATGATATCCATGAAAACAAATCTGTTGAGTCAGAGACAACAGCTCAGTGTTCAGAAGAAGCATGCTAATCAAAATAGAGAGCGTGACATTATGGATGCAATACCTCCTGCAGGCCACACTACAGGAGTAAACTGTAGCCCAGAGTATTTACTACAAACTAACAAAAGAAACTGCCTGCCCCAACCATCAAGACAACATGGTTTATATTAAATATAGAATAATATTTCATATTTTTAATGTCTACACATAATATTAGACACACAACACTTAATTACAAGTTTTATTTTAAAAACTGCAACAGCATTGCAAGTTCAACAATTTTTCAATCCACTTTGTATTGTTACAATGTCTGTGTTTACCCTTTCTCTATTTAGCTGGACTGAGAAATTCACGTTTTGAATTTGTTAGCCAAGCAAAGTCCAGCAGACTTTTGTCAGGTCCCAAACTTTAGTGAAAACTACAGATTTTTGTATCCCAGACAACAAACAAACCAAAATAACACCCAACACCAAATTTCAAATTACAATATGCAATAAGAAACATTCATTTACAACTAGACTTTTGACTCCAGTCCTCATAGTTACTGAGATATAGCCCCTATGAAGGCTTATCTGTATGATAACAAGCCCCAGGGCTTTTTAACAATTATGAATACAAGTTGATGCACAAAAAACAAAGTACAATTTTTTCACAAAGTCTTTCTGAAATTCCCGGTTCTGATGTAACTGCAAACTCTCAGAAGAGCCAGTGAGAAATGTAATTCAATGTCACAGCATTTGCCATAGGAATAAAATTACAAGATTGTATAAGTAGGTGCCATAAAGAATTATGTGATAGAAAAAACATTATTTCACTGCTAATATACCACAATATATTTTTTTCAGTTGTCAAACCTCACTGGAAACAGCTCTACTATTAAAATCAACCATTGTTCTATTGTTTAGAGCAGCTGTTGGCACAATAAACAGTTTTAGCAAAACAGGCAATAAAAAACGATTTCTGGTGCCAGATCCTTTAAATTACAAATACATAAAAACTGTGATTATATGCAGTGTTATACTGCTGGCTGTAGCTCACACAAACGCTTTGCCCAGCTATTGCTGTGGTTTCATTCGAGGCATTTAATTATTTATTATTTATCTATTTAATAGAGAGAAATTGTAAATTGTTTCCTGGATTTTTCCCCAAATTTTATTGGATAAAAACAAGTGAACTGAAGTTTAAAGTTCATTTAAAGTTCAGTATATATAGATACAAGAATTTAAAACTTATTTGGAGCTGCAAATTTGCAACAACATGAAATGTATGATTAAAATATAAATAAACAAACAGCAACAAGCTACATGTACCCATTTGATGTTCGTTTCAGTTTTATTTCATGTTTCAGTCAAAGTTTTAATTAATTTTTCATTTCTTAGGCTATTTAGTATATTGCATTACGTGCAACTTGTTTTTTTGCTTCTTTGCTATTGTTGACAACATCAAACAGCACAAACATGTTCGTCTGCAATTCGTCAGTAAATTATATCAACGTGCTTTGAAAGCATCGAGCCTGCGTCACTTTAACTCGCTGCCCTTAATGAAAAAACACATAATCCCGGCGGAGAAACCCGGCTCTTTTGTAACTCAGTTAGTAGAGCAGAAACTAATTTATTGTATCATTAACATCTGCCGTGTAATTAAGAAGCGGCACTGAACGTCTTGGTTGTTGAGTCTCTAGTGATGCACAGCTTGAGTTGATGAAGCTGCAAAACTGAAAGCATTGGGAAGCTCATAACACTTGCCGGATCTACACAGGGTTTTCTCGCCTCTGTATCCCATCAGCCCGTCAACACAACATGAGCTGTTGCATTAAGCCGCATTATTGGTTTCTGACTTAACAAGCCGGTGCTCCAAAACAGAGATATGTTCCCCTGCGAACGGTCCTTTTGTAACCAATTATATCTGTGGCTTGCGGTAGGTCGCGGGTCGTGAAGGCCGGCTCTTCGAGGTGATATTTGTTTACATATTACCCTAGTTCTCGTACCCAAGCTAAAGATAGAGACAGCCTGACCCCGTGACATCACCGTGTGTTTCCTTGTCCAGGGAGTTAATTAGTTCCTCTGTCTGGACCTTCTGGCAGGGCGTCCAGAGACGAGCCCGTGTGAAATGGTCACGTTGCTCACGGGTCACTGATCAAATGAGGGGACGTGGGACCACACATAACTTGCAGTGGTTAAATTTATGCTCACGTTCAAATTTTAATTGGAAAAAACAATAGTGAAATATTGGGATAATGGCCTTGTTATCGAGTACCTGTAGCTCAACTGGTGGAGCGTGACGCTAGCAACGGGAGAGTCATGGTTTTGATTCCCAGGGAATGCATGAACTTATTCAGGGAAATAATGAACTTCTGTAAGTTGCTTTTTAAAGCATCTGTCAAATTCATAAATGCAGCAAGAAGAACGAGTCGGAATTTCTAAAAAATAACCTCAATAATTATACAGAATCCTACAATTATGCTAATAATCTCATGTAATCATAATTTCAGCATAAAATCTGGTCTGCTTTCACACCTCATACTTGCCATAATCCGCTTGTTTACACAAGAAGGGCGGCAAATCTGAAATCCATGAAACCACAATAACAGACTGCAGTGGGGGATTAAACTCCTTTCGGAAACTCCTTTTCCTTTTTAGGAAAAATATTCTGATGCAAAAAAAACAGATGTCTCAGTTATAACGTTTAAAGAATGTACCACTGACGCTCAAGGTGTCTCATTTGGGTGACGTCGCACGTGACAAAACCAAAATGTGGCAGGACTTACAAACGGCATTGAATTATTTTAGTGCCTCCGTTACTCAAAGTTACAGTCAGAGAAAGTTACACTAATGGACAACAAAATGACTTCAATATTTCACACAGTTATTTAATGCCTGTCTCACATAGTGCAACTTATTGTGTGAAAGAATGTGATGTCTCTGAAAATTACAAGCAAGTGAAAATAGCAGAAACACCCAGGTGCTTTTTTGGGTCTCATCTAAAGGCTTTCTTGCTACTGAATAACTTTCTTCCTGCCCCATTTTCACATTCCTCTATTGATTTTCTCATACATAATCTAATCTGTCTTTGGTTCTTTGTGAAATAACAGAACCTGCCCTGAGTTGTTTTCTTGTCCTGCAGAATGTAGCTTTATCTCCGCTCAGTGTACAGGGTACGAAACAGGGCCTGAAACTCCCAAATGCAATTTTACTTACAGTTGTGCTGTAAAGTTCCCAGCATATGTCTCTAATGCTTTAAACAGCAGTAAATGAAATCAGTGTAGTCAGTGTATTCATGGAAACATGTTTCACATGCTACAGCAGAATAAACGTACAGCCTGCAAGAAGAAACGGAGAAGGTGAAATATATCGGCTGACCTAAGCTCCATTTTTCATTTCAGTTGCTCGATTCATCTCATCCACAGAGATGTCTTCTGCCTGTCTGCAATCAATAACTGTGTCTAGCTAACACACACGTCTCTCTTTCCCTACTGTACACCTCCACCGTGGTCATGATCCTCAAACAATTCATCCACAGCTTCAGCTGAAAGATGACCGTCTACTTTAAGACAGGCAAGAATAACATGAAGTGACCCTACAGTGAACGGCTATGAGGCAATCAGTAGCAAACGGTTACTTTAGCACATTGTGTTATTTCTGTCACAGCTGGACAGAGTCCTGCAGTTCAGCGAGACTAAAGCTGTAAAATGAGACGTCACAAGATACTGTATTCATAAAATACAGTATAAAAGTATAACAGCAAATGTTAATACCTCAAATATCAAAAGGCATCTAAAATGCATTCACGATTACTTACGACATCCTTGCAGCCAGACAACATGTTAAAACCAGAACACACAGGCAGGTGGATTAATTTTTGCTTAAACTTTTGCATAGGAACGCACCAATCTTAATACTTTCAGAAAAGATAAAAGAAAAAATAAATGTTTCTCAATTGTATTTGGTGCCTCTGTGAGGGGGGGTAAAATAAACACACTTCACCTTAAGCACAAATTGTTCTGAACTTTCCAGCAGTGTGGACAAACAGAGGGTATTGTGGGGACCCTCAAAGCGTGTCAGTTATTCTACTAACACACTGATGCCAGAGATAAGGCAGGCATGGGGAAAAGACATCAGTGTCCCTGGACAGGTTAATGAGGTTGACAGGGAACCTCTGATGTCAGGAACCCTCATTAGAGACTCACTGGGCCTGATTTATTGCAACATGGAGTCAGTTGAGCAGTCAGCTTTGAACGAGGATTAATCTCTCTGTGAATGTTGATTTAGATCAGGAATAAAGCCTGGGTAGAAGTCTGGGGGTGAGGGGATCTTATGACTGAGACTGGTAGGCAACTATCACAACACCCTAGCAACCACGTCGCAACGCCTAGTAACCAGCCAGACAAACTGGCAACTGCATGGCAACGCACTAAATTTCACCTATGAACTCCTTAGCAACTCCCTTTAGGATTATTTAAAGCCATGACACAGGACTTTAAGTAAATAAACTCTCATACACACCCTAGCTTCAGTATAAAAAAGTTCTCTGTTAAAGTCAAAACTCGTTTAATCGTTTTAATAAAAAAAATTAGTGCCTGAAACTTAAAGACCCTCAAGTTTACAGCGTTTACAGGTTTGAGTCTGGCCTGCGTCACATACCGCTCTCTTTCCATCTCTCTATTTTTTGCTACACAATAAAAGCAGAGAAAATCTCTTGAATCAGTTTTTTACACATCACTTTGGACATAATTGTGATAAATTGTGTGATAAAGATATAAAGTATAAGTGCATGTCCAAACACGGGTGAAAAGAGTAAGTACAGCGTGTGAGTTTTATGTGCCGTCATGAGTCTGTGTTCATTCAATCTCGGACTGATACACGAGCCCCTTAAAATGAAACTCATCACGCACGGCTCGGATCAATAAAAAAAGTTGCAACTTCAGCCCTGAGTGTGATTGCTGTGGAAAATGACAAGATTGGCTGTCTGACAAAAAGCCTCATCCAGGCCTCATCCAGCAGATGAAAGTGGAGATGTACAAGCTCACAGAAGATGCGGCCCAACCCGTCACCTTTGATCTGCTGGGACAAACTTTCAGTCTCCATTGCATTCAACTAGTTAGATCTATCTGTGGTCATCACATAATGCCAGACTGAAGGCAGATTATTAACCCAGAGACCTCCACGTGTGTCAGAACACACAGAAAAGACTTCAAATAAAACATGATTTAAAGCTACATTGGCTACATTATTAAAATAAACATTCACCATGTCACACTGAGTTAAACTGAAAACATTCACAATCATTCTTGATTCAGATATCTGCTATTAAAACATGTCATTTAACTCAATAAACAGCTTTTAAATCTACAATGAAGAAACCAACATGATATTAAACTGTTATTGCTGGTCAGATTAGGAAACTGTCTACTGATAACCATACTCAGTGAAAAAACGCATGCTAATAAGAAGTATACATACACAGAGCCCATCTCTCTATTTAAACACATTACAACAAAACGCACATTAAACAATAAACACGTATCTGTTGTGTCAGATACGTGCAACCATGGCTCTGTATGCAAGTTAAAGCCATTTTCGTTTGGCAAACCAGATTAAAACAGACCTCGTTGTCTCTACAATGTGAGTCACGTAACATTATTTTATTGTTTATTTAGTTATGCTGACTGAAATCTACCACAGACAAAACCGTTCATACAATATAATCATAATGTGTGTCTGTGTTATATGAACATCAGACACAACCTAAAATACATTTGAAATATAATATTACGATTGAAAAATATATATTTGTTTATTTAACAGTTTCGGGGCTCTTCTGTAACAAATACCCGCATTTGACAGATGTCGAAATACAGCCATTGCAACCAATAACTATAAAGTTAGTGACAGATACCTGAAGCAGCTGAATCCTTCTGTTCAAGTCATGACTGAAGACGATTTTTAATTAGTTTTTTCTTAATAAAGTTAATTATTTTAATTTTAATATGAATTGAATTCCTACACGACACACAAAGAAACCGCCAGTTTCTTAAAAGATCTAATGTCATTGGCTGGATCGTACGGCGCCTGTAATATCTTATCGATGATTGGCCAGTTTACACGTCAGTCAGGTTTACTAGTCTGAGTGGGCGGTTCCTGTCAGGATTAAACGAGTAAATTTTCAACGTTTACACATAACTTCAGAAAATAACTAGTAGGTTGTCATATGTCTGTTAGGCGTCGTTTTGTAGTTTTTGTAGGGTTTTGTAGTCCATGTTCCTGGTCTTTGTAGTCTTTAGTGTTATCCCGCCCTAAGCGTGTGCAGGTGTTAAACGTCTCACCTGGTTAGTTTGTGTACATTGCGCTTGTCTCTTGACAGTTAACTAACGTGTCTAGCTTGTTAGGACTTATGGATTATCTTCAGACTTTGGATTTATTAAACTCTAAATCTTCATGTTTTGGACAGCACGAGAGGTGGTGCTAATGGTAAGTCCTTAATTTTTCTACATTGGGCGCTTATACTTCAGGGAAGCTTCATAATTGATGGTCAACATTGTGAATCTGACTGATTTGAGCTTTTGAAAAGGATGTTATCATTGTCTTTTGTTATCTGTGGGGTTATATTGTGAGCTGTTATCTGCTCTGACAGGGTTTGAAAACAGTCACATTGTTTTGCATAATTAAGATTTATTGTCAGCTTTGTGTTAGTGGAGGTGATGATTTACTTACGTGCAGAACCCACTATAATATAATAATTGTTTATCTGTGAAGCGCTGATGAAAGCCAAGAATTTGCATTAAAATGGTTTTTTTAAACACTAATTTAATGTGTTTAATTAAATAACTGATGGGCTCCTGTCCTGTGTTTTGTAAAAGTACAAAGATAAATTTGTGAAACGTCGTACATGCTTTATATATCATGTTATATTAGTTATTCTTGGGTAACATTTAAAAAATGTTAAAGTTCTAATAATCAGTGTCTAAGAAACTGAATGTCTGGAACATTCCTGGAACTTTGAAGTAACATTTAGCGTTTGTTACTTAATGGGAACATTAGGGAAATGTTTCTACAACCTAAAATTGTTAGCTTGGTTTTTGTACACTTGTTTACATTTATTAGTGACTTTTGATCATAACCTTTCGTGTTTAAACGTGTTTGAAATCCCCAGATTCCCGACTTCCATTTTTCCAGCTGGAATTTCGCTGTGGTCTCAGACTTTGTGTCTCATCACTGTGTGAACTGACACTCATTCATTAGCTGTTTTAATTAGGCTAAACCTCCAGGTGGCTCAGATCTGTTCTCTAAAACCATTATAAACCCGCTCATTTGGTTTTCTTCATCATTAAAATGGGCACGTTGCACCCTTTCCCAAGACACTTGCTTCTTTCCAGCCTCCAAGTCAAGTAGCATCTCATTTCCTCCATGTGTGATTTGAGTAATCAAATATCAGCCGGTTCTGGGTTCCATCATGAAGTCATAAATGAGAAGGTGCGAGTGAAGATGTGCTTGATAATGAAACACTGCATGTTGTTGGAAGGTGAAATATTCAGATCTGAATACAGAAGAATTTGATACTTTTGGAGAGCTTTTTTGGTAACTTGGCAGTGTTCAGTTTGCATATCTCTAGAGATCATAACCTAGTTATTCTGGACTTAAAACAAGAGTGTCTGAAAAAAAACAACATTTTTGGAGCTGTTGACAGCTGTGCTGTTTTACAGACTAAACGGTTTGTTGTATCTGAA
>JAZGTK010015180.1:0-13343 GCA_036877625.1 Ambastaia sidthimunki
ACACTGGGGATATTAATAAAAACAAACATTTATAAAACAATTCAAAAACGGTTCAATGTTTTAAAAAACTGTGAAAACTGTCTGCTAACATTACTGCAAGAACATTTTTAAATAACTTTGGGAGAATTTTAGCCAACATTATGAGAACATTCCTTGTAAGCTGAAATTATTTTATTTATATCATATTTTAATGATGAAGCACCCGCTGTCATGTCCACTCAGTTCGGCCTTCTTAAATGTGTACACACACAAATATTTAAACAGGAGGGACAGTGACCTCGGCTGTTGTGTAACACTTGTTAGGGAGTGAGAACAGTGTCTGTAGTGCCCTGATTCTAAAACACAGTATTAAAACAGCGTCCATCAATATGAGCTGAACCAGACAGTCATCAAACACAAAGCAATACAGAAATTTGACCTATTCTAACACCAGAATGAGACGGTCATGATCAGCACAACAAAGACACACATACACACACACACACACGTTGGGTTCTCATGTTTTATTAGAACATTCTATGTAATGGTTTTGGTACTGTACAAACTGTATATTCTATACCCTACATGAACCCTATAGCAAAACCTCACCATCACAGAAAACTTGCTGCTATTTTAGCAGTTATGAGTCTTAAAGATTGTTGAGTTGAAATACTGTCACAAGCTCAGACACACGTCACAGCTTACAAGCATCAGTTAAAGACGAGAGTTATTGTCAGTCTTACATAAAGCTGAGAGAGAAAGTCTGTGTCATGGCCTTAGGGGTTATGTGTGTGTGTTATATTGAGTTCTCCCCCATCACAGGTTACACAAGGATTTTCACAGGCACTGAATCACAACATTAAATCGTCTGGTATTAATTCCAGCCTTCAGCTGTAAATCTCTGCTGCTGGATGCGACTCTAAAATATTATATTTCTGAAATCTTTTCATCTCTTCTTAATCTCTTTTCATTTTAGAAAGCTGAGGGGAAATGCCGTAATGACACACAAATTCTTAATGAGGAGTTTACTCGCAAATATAATTCATTATCAGCTCTCCCTCATGTCAACACACTGAGAATGATGTTTTACAGCTTCAGGGAAAGACAGAAATTACTGCTGTTGGAGGCATAAAAATTATTTTTCCTCTTAAAAATACAACATGCAGATTTGGAAGAGCATTCAGTTTTTTAGACATTGTATCAAAGTTTTTGCTTGGTGATGATAACATTAATCAAACATTTTTATTCTGTAATGTTTTTATAACATTTCACTAACAACTTATACAACAACACACAAAACCTTCTCCGCTCAAGAAAAGTCAACCGTTTCCTTCTGTCCCATGAGAGCTGGATGCTGTTGCTAGGATATTGTTGCCTGGATACCATTGTTTCAAAGTGTGGCTTGCATCTCTCTGTGATCATATGAGCCACTTACGATTGGCTATTGCAACTTCAAGTTCCAGCCAATCGGCATGCAGGATGAGCTCAGAGGGGCTTACGTAATAGGGCGAGCCCACACCGCGCGCATACAAATGATCTCAGTGTGCACACACGCAGTCGGAATACTGATCAGACAAATACACACTCACACACTCACAAAACAGAAATGTTTTATATTTAGCTGTAATAAAATAATCAAATTTAATAAGTTATTAAAAAATCATGCTTTCAGTCTTTTTGAGTGTGTTTTAACTCAAAAATGTTAACACATCTTTATTAGCACATGAAAAGCCATTCAAGCCGTGACTCACTTCAGTCATTCATTGTAAACAAACAGCTTACAAACTCAAAGCCACCGGTTGCCAAGAACGCACAATACATTTCCCATCCCCCTAACCTCTGAGAAACCAGGCCAACAGCTCATCTGACATCAGTGTGTTCATCCAGACTCCAGGTTTTGTTTGACACTCTCAAAGATCTCTGAACCCTCACAGATGGTCTTTGGGCTAGAATATCACACACCTGTCTGTGGAGGTCTCAGTTAAAAGGGGAAACCTTACGATTTTTAACTGTAAGAACATTTCCCTAACATTTCCAAGTAACAGAAGTGTTAAAAATATTACTTATTTTGAATGTTTTAGGAACTTTCAAAAGCCCACTTTTAGGTGTTGTTATTAAAACATTTTTAGAATGTTCCACTAACAATTTAAGAATAATGTTTTTGATATGTATGATATATAACGTCAAAAACATTACTGCAAAAACGTTTTATCAGTAACTTAGAGAGAACTTGTGAAGAAAGCTAGCCAACGTTCTGAGAACGTTCCCTGTTAGCTGGGCTGAAGGTCAGGAAGTCATGGCGATGGACAGCATCCTCTCTCATGCTGTAGGGTGGAGATTAAATGGGAGAGGTGGTGCTGACACAAGAAAAGGCGGTAATTTCATCACACTGTATAAAAGTTTCCCAAATATAGAGCTGAAATGTCTTAATCTTGCGTCCACTGGGAGACAGAGAGGTTGAGTCTGATTAAACTGGACAGTCATGCTTACATCAGCAAATCTGTCCTGGCAGATAGATGTGTGTGTGTGGGATATTTCAGAATTAATCCAAGACTGTAAAGCTGTGCATGTATAAATCAAATGTGAACATTTTATGCTCACAAACACACATTCATTCAAACATATATTCACTCCATTAAACACCACAGATCAGTAGAGTAACATCTCATGATTAAAACTTTATTGAATTTACATCTTATTGTTTTGTAGTTTTAGCTCTGTGAAGGTAACACAGGTAAGTCTGTGTGCGTTGAAGGGTAGTTGAATGTTATTAGTGCTGGTTGGAAAGACTTTTGAGTTATGTAACCTGGTATTATAGCATTCCACAATAAATGACCACTACACCTCCAGGAAATAACGCAGGCTGTGTGTGTGTAAATATGTTTTCTCTTTGCATTCCTAATCTGATGGCATAAATTTGCAGAAACAAAGTGAAACTAGGTTAAGATCTCACCTCAGGCTGTCTGAAATATCTGCAGATTTGACAGATTTGGGGGAAGTGTGAGAAGGTTTCTGCTTGTGTGTGTGAAAGTTCTTGAATGGATGGTTGTGTCATTAACATTCTCTTCATCTTTTGTCATCATTAAGCGGTTTAGCCTTTTGGACAAGGTGGCCTGAGGAACAACAGAATTGAAGATAGTTCTGGACCAATCAGACCGAGGTGTGTTTTATTTTTTTCACAGTAAGAATTCAGGCCGGTTCCTTTGGGATCTTTCTGCTCATATCCAATTCACTTTAACACAAGCCGTCCTTTCAACTCGCTCTCAGTTTTATTGTTTTTATCTCTGTGACTCATCATTCTTTCTATCACTCTCTCTCTCTCTCTCTCTCTGTCTGTAGTCTTTTGTTTTCCACTGACATTGTTAAATATTCTCTTTGTATGGACTGTGAGGCTCTTTGACTGATATTAATTGTATAAGCCAATAGAGGTTTTTCCCCAAATTCTTGTCTGAATTTGGAAATAAATGTCTTATCTTTGACCTTTTCAGAAAGACAGAAGAGTTTAGACACCAACTGAAGAAAGTCTGGGTGGTGTGTGAGAGAGATAGAGAGAGAGAGTTTGTGAAGTGGGATGTATTTATGGCTTAAGCTTATGTCATATTTCACACGGTCACTTTCACAGTTTTAAGAAGCATGAAATGCACACACACACACACACACACACACACACACAGTGTTGTTGTGTCTGTCAGGGAGTCATTTCCTGTATGTGCAGAGAATGTGAAAGATATAATAACTATATTTATGTATATATGTATGTCATGTCTCTGTACTGGTCTGGATCTTCTGCAGGAGTTTGAGGAGATGCAGTGACTCATGTTTGACACACTGACACATGCTGCGTTTGGCTTTTCATCGAAACATCACTTTCATACTTTAGCTGAAGCTGCTCTAAACAAGATTCTGCTGCATTTGTTTCCACCCGAACCAAAATCTACATGTTGCAGAGTAAAGATCACGATTCATGATTTGACTTTTTGCCAGTGGCCTCAAACACACACACACACACACTCAGCACTAAGATGAGCTAATGCATCACTCATCTCTGCTCCTCCCACCCCACCTGTCAACCTGACATTCTTGCCATCTCTCTCTCTCTCCCTCTCTCTCTCTCTCTCTCTCTCTCTCTCTCTTTCTCTCTCTTTTATTACTTTCTCTCTCTTTATATATCTCTCTCTCTGCACTGAGTATTGCACTGGTATATAAACATTGCACTTGTATTGCCAGAACTTTTTCTTTATTCACAAATATATTTGTGTCAATCCACCTCTCTGATTGAATATTTCTGTCAGATTTCATAAAGTGAGATGTCACGCTCTCTTGTGTAAGTTTATTAAGTCATTTTCAGCATGTGAGCGGCAGCTATTCTGAGAGTGAGAAGAGAGACGGTGTCCCCAAAAATTCACAGAAGCAAAGACAGTCAAGTAGAGAATCATGTTGATTTTATAGGGCTCACAATTTCTCTTTTATGTGTGTGTGTGTGTGTGTGTGTGTGTGAGAGAGAGAGAGAGAGAGAATCTTTAAAAAGAAAGTGAGAGGAGAGGAAGAGAGAGGGTGTGTGTGGTGTCACCTGTGGTTTTTGGACAGAGGTACTCAAGGCCAAAACACTCCAACAATGATCTAATATCAAATACCACTCAAAATACACTAACACACACACACACACACACGCACGCAGAAATATGGTTGAGGATGACACTAACACACACAAACACACACAGAAATACGGTTGAGGATGACACTAACACACACACACACACAGAAATGTGCAGATGGTCTGTTCACATTGATACTGTAGCTCTTTGCTTATAATGTATTTTAGCATGTTTCTACATTTACTAGGAAATTTTAGAGGAAACTTCTGAGACAACATTAATGAATAACTGAAAATTGGTGAGCCATGAACGTTACATAAAGAAAATGTTGCTCCGGGTTAATTCAGAATCCAGATTCAGTTTCCTGTTCTGCATCTACATTTACATTTATTGTTATTATGTATATTTTTTAACTTCAGATCTGAATCTTATGAATAACTGTGATAGCAAGAAACCAACTTCTGAGAAACTTGAGAGAAAGCCTCACAACTATTTTGTTGCTTAAAGGAAATGTTATGTAACGTTCCTACAACCTAAAATTGTTAGCTGGGATACTGTGCTTGCTTTTTTGCAGTAGAAATTAAAAACAAGGAGACAAGTTATAGAATCATACAGATTAATCTTAATCCACAAATGGTCAACTAACTCAACTAACTCAGATGTCTAGCTTTACAGATTAGTGACCAGCCCTACATGTATATAACCCTACCAAATCCTGCATATAGTTATGATAGTTATGTTCTAATGCAATGGGGTGCAACTGTTACTGAGTCGAGCATATTCGAGCATATATTATGCATATTTGTATGATTTATGAGTATCTAAATATTTAAAAACAAGCACAGTCATGTAATCATCAGCTTTTTAATGTTACGTGGAGCGATTATTTCTGACTTCTTTCGCTGTCAGACTGATGCAACACTTTGACCAGCAGTCTTTAATAAAAAATGCAGAAGTGAGCCGGGAAATGCAAAAAATCGTATCTTTTCAACATCAGTTTATTCCTCCGCGGCTTCGTGCTCCTTGAAAGGCATTATGGGATTGACTGGACAGAGCAGATAGCGAGATCAGTGATTTGCATAAAATGAAAATCTTTTAGTCTGAAATGAAAGACTTTTCTTTCTTTTGTTTTTAGGTTGGGTCTCAAATCAAAAGAGCCCAGCCAACAGGGAACATTCTCAGAACGTTGGCTAATGTTTTTGTTATTAATGGAAACATTTTTACAACCTAATAATGTAAGCAGGGTACGGCATTAGATGTATCTTACATGCACCTGAGATGTTGCTAATGTCATTCTGTACTCACAACCAGCTCAGAATAACACAGGGGTTATAGTTCTGTTCTTCATTATGTCTCTAATGGTGAAATATTGATTCATCTGTCATTGTCTCTTATTCTCTGTGCAGGTATCTGACATTCAACCTGTTGACTTATTCACAGCTGAACTCTCATTCATAGAGTCTTAACAAAGAGAGTTCAAGAAAAACACAGGAGAGAAACACTGTGTGTGTGTGTGTGTGTGTGTGTGTGCAGCTGTTCTAGTAACAGCCATGGTCAAGGAAAACACACCCATCTAATCCATCAGCCTTCATTCATTGTACGGCCGTTCCTCCATTCACACACTCAAAGCTCTGGAGAGAGAGAGAGAGAGAGAGAGAGAGAGTGAGCGAGCATCCTCTCCTGCAGAAATGTGAGGTGGAGGGGAGGGGCAGGAGGAGAGAGAGAGCATCTAAACTGCTGGAGAAAGAGAGAAAGCGAGAGAGCCGTACACAGAGCGGCAGAGAGAGAGCGAGAGAGAGAGATAGGTGTGCATCTCTCTCTCACATTGACAAGCCGTTCTGATCTCGTGTTATTTATCTCTCTGCATCTCACACACACACACAGGCTCAGTTGTGCTTCTGCAGACACTGTGAGATTCAGCACAACATCAGAACGAAGCCGTAACATCAGCACAGCACGATCTCATCCGTCAGCAGTGACAATAATAACAACCTGCAGCACAGAGAACAACAGCACAGGTATGAGCTCAGACACAGACTCACACACAGTCTCGTGTGTATCCAGTGCATGTCAGTGAATGTCTCTCACACAGCTTATTTTGTAGCGTTCAGAAAAAACATAATGCTGTTTTCACCTCTCGTGTCCCTCACAGAAATCACGCTGGGGTCCGCAGAGTGTGTGGGCCGGCCAGAGGCCATGAGACTGGTCCACAATGCAGAGAAACCAGCTTTCTCTTTTACAAAGTGCTCTGCGTTTCAGTTTGTCAAGAGGAAGGTGAGTGTGTATGTGAGTGTGTGTGTGTGTGTATTGGTGATGTGATTAAGGTTTTTGGTGGTAAAATACTGTATTCTGTCCCTGTATAGTACATAGAAACTGCTAAAAAAGCCATTTATAGGTTAAACACATTAAACAGCTATTTTTATGTTAAGAAAAACCAGCTGATTCAGAAACATTTTCTTAACTAATATTTAATATCTGAAAAACAGGTTATGTGTACATGTTGTCGTCATTTTTTTGCAATTCTGTTTAGTTATGCTAATGATATGATAAAGATATGCATTATCTTTAAAACATTTGTGTTGTTTTTGAGATGGTGGGATTGGTTGGTGGGTCTGTGGGAGTTTATGAGGGCTTCTTGAGTTTAGATGCAGTCCTGGTCTTAATACATCTTTTCCAAATTATGACCTGTCCTCTCTCGTGTATCCGTTAAAATAATAATAATAGAAAGAAAAGAAACTTCTATTCAGAAGGATCTGTTACTGTATTTGAGCACGTCTTGAAATCTCAATATAATGAGTTTGTTTTGGTTGTAGGCGACAAGTCAGCGCATGTGGTTTGGTATGGAGTCCAAGATCCAACACACACATTCACACACACACACACACACACACACACACACACACAGCAGATGGAGTGTCAGAGTGTGACTCAGTGAGAAGGTTTGGTTAGATTATTATGTATTTATGAGCGTCTGTATCCTGAGAGAGAGACAGAAAGAATCTTCTAGTGTCGAGGTTGCTGTTTGTCTTTTGTAGGCTGGCTTGCAGTTTTATCATTGTGTGTTGTGGAGTCTGCAGTATAGCCCTCACACACATCCACACAAACACTGGAAGTTTTTTGAGCCATCACTATAATCCAGTGTTTGAAGCAATGTGTGTGTGTGTGTGTGTGTGTGTGAGGGAGGGAGTGTTTTGAGTTGCTGATGATTTTCTGATTCGCTGCTTGACAATAAAATTCACACTAACACTCTCACATGACTGGTGCACAGAACTGAAGCACATGTGAGAAGATACGAGATGGAAGAACAGAAATGAGAAGAGAAAATAAGAGAAGAGGGGAAAGGAGTGAAGAGAAGTCTCTGAGAGTCTTTGAAGCTTAACGCTGAGAGTCTCAGACTGCTGTGTAATGTGACAGTGACAACACACAGTGACATAACTTTGAAAATCTGATCAAAGAGGAGAGAGAGAGGGGGGAGAGAGAGAGAGAATTGTTGGGGTTTGTGACTGTATGTAGGACATTGAGACGTATTGTTAATATTTTCAGGTTTGTTGCCTCTTTGTCTCCCCTTGGTTTTAAAAAAGACAAAAGATTGAATCATATGGAGCTCTGAGATTGTCTTTGCTTGGCAGACACACTGAGAGCGTTTAGTGTTGGTATGAAATGAAGTGAGAAGCAGAAATCTTTCAACCTCTGCTGCAGGAGTTTCTGAATTTCCTGCAGTCCAGAAAATAGTTCTTCACTCAAAAGACTGAAGCCATTAAATACGTTATAAACTGAATCAGACGTATGACCCCACGGCCAGCCTCTTTAATTCAATCACTGCTGGTGACTATAAGGACATCTGTATAACTTCCCAGCTAACAATTGTAGGTTGTGAGAATGTTTTCTAACGTTTCCATTTATTTACAAAAATGTTAAAATGTTATTTTGAATGTTCTACGAATGTTTAAAACGTCTAGTTTTTAGACAGTGTATTAATGTTAATGTTTGGTTATTTAAAAAAATTTTTTAACTCTGTAACATTTTTAAAATATTTCACTAACAACTTGTAATGTTGTAGTTGTATAGTTGTGTGGTTTGTTTTTATTTGTGTGTTTGGTATGGCATCAGTGCTTGTTATCAGTCTTGACCTTTGACCTACAGTACCTTCACCCCCCACCCCTCCATTGACGTAAACTGTTATGTATTTGCTTTCAGGTGCGCAGGTGGATGAGAAATCCAAAGGTTACCGTGGAGAAAGTCCAGACGACAGGTTTTCTGTCTCCATGTCCAAAATGTCAGGAAGGGCGAGACGTGTGGTACACACACTTTCCAGCTGCTTACGGCTGCTGTCACTACAGTCCCGCAGGATACTGTCTCTCACGCCCCCCCGGCCCCCTCTGTCAGCCCTGTGGCCCGTGCACACCCTGCCAGACGGACAAAAACAAGACATGCAAGGTCAGAAAACTGTGACTTTGGTTTCTTGAGCTCTGTTCTAAAACCCAAAGAGTTGCTCTGCAGGCTGCATGAGCAAACTGTTCAAACTGTTTTAAAACACAATAAAAACACATTAAAAGTGCACTTATGATATATACTTAAGTAGACAGCTCGCTAGACTTTGGAACAGAGTGTTTGAGGTTCAGTTTTATGGTTTATAGATGCATCTGTCCATCTTTTCATGCATCCTGCCCGACAAAAACACTCTCATGCAATATTTTCCCGTTTCACCTGTTTATTCTGATCACTTCTGATGCAAACTTTAAATCTGAGCACGCCGCGGGGACACTTACAAGACTGAGTGTGTTGTCTGACACTAAACAGCATCTAAAGCTGGTCTAGGTTACATGCAGATGGACAGACAGACAGACAGACAGATAGACAGACAGAGAGAGATGGATGGACAGGCAGACAGACAGATAGACAGACGGACAGACAGACAGACAAAGGGAGATAGATGGACAGGCAGACAGACAGATAGACAGACAGAGAGAGATGGATGGACAGGCAGACAGACAGACGGACAGACAGACAGACGAAGGGAGATAGATGGACAGGCAGACAGACAGATAGACAGACGGGCAGACAGACAGACAGACAGATAGACAGACAGACAGACGGACAGGCAGACAGACAGATAGACAGACAGAGAGAGATGGATGGACAGGCAGACAGACAGATAGACAGACGGGCAGACAGACAGACAGACAGACAGACAGATAGACAGACAGACAGACGGACAGGCAGACAGACAGATAGACAGACAGAGAGAGATGGATGGACAGGCAGACAGACATACGTCTGCACTTTTGTATATAAAACATGCAGATGCTGGAGTTGATGAAGTTCAGTTCTCTGTTCTTATGTGGGCTGGTCTGTGTTTGTTGCTGATAACCTCTAGTCTACTTATCCTTTGCTTTGGCCACAAATAGTTGTCAGATAAGCAGCTGTATTATTCATTTAGTGTGGGAGCTGCAGCGAGTGGCCTGTATCTGAAGGTTAGGTTTGGTTATAAATATATATGTCCTGATGTGGAGAAAAGGAAACAGAGCGATGACGCATCACTTTGTGTTCAGTCTGTCCTGAGGGTGAGGTTATGTCATGAGTGTGAGACTCACAGTACAGCAGTATCTGCTGTATGAATGACAGAATTCACGCACAAATCACTCCACTGTCTCACATCTGACTTTTAATCATCGCTGCTAAATTACAGCCGCAGTCATTGTAATTCTCTATAACTCCATCACAACTAACAATTTCAGGCTGTAATAACGTTTCCCTAACGTTTCCACAAGTAACAAAAACATTAAAAATGTCCAGTTTTGTAGTAACATTGTTCTGTGATTATAAGAACATTATTTAAGCATGCTGTAATGTTTTTTAAATGTTCCACTAAGTACTTAAGAATAATGTTTTTGATATATGATATATAACATTACAAAAATGTAACTAATGTTACTGCAAAAATGTTTTTGATAACTTTGATGAGAGAACCTTTAGAGAACATCCTGAGAACATTATCAATTTACAGTAAGAACTGCCTGGAGTTTTTATTTCCCACCCTGTGATAATATAGAGAGTGACGGGGGCTGTTCTCGCACTGTGTGGGGGTCTGTGCTCTTGTTTGTGTGTGTTTGTGAAGCTGGCAGGGAGGAAGTGTGCGATGACTCACACAAACACACACTCACTGTGAGCTTTAACAGTGCCAGTTTTCACCGGCTTGAAATGAATGTTTGATTGACAGCAACACTCTCTGCATCAGATGAAGGGGGTGGGAGGGGCTGCGTGAGTTCTGTGACCTGTAATGAGATATTATGTGATTTATGCAAAGTCTCCAGAAAGTAATTATTATGCATAAAGAATGCGCATCTGATTGGTTAAGACTGTCCCTGCTGTTTGAACGCTTTATGTTAGAAGCTAAACAGGAAGTCAATATAAAACAGACTGCTGTCAAATAAAATACTTAACCAAACGAGAGAAACATCACAAATTAAATTTATTTATCTGTTATCTATTCCAGCTAACAGGGAATGTTCTCAGAATGTTGGCTAATGTTCTCTCAAAGTTCTTGCAGTAGCATTAGTAGAACCTTTTTAACTTTATATACCACATATATCAAAAACATTATTCTCAAGTAGTTATTGGAATGTTTAAAAACATTACAGAATTAGAAACTTAATTGAGAGCTCCTTTTCATCTCATGAGTCATACAAGAGCAAACTTCAAACATAACATTTTTCCTCCAGGCAAACACAACCACAAAAACACTCCAGCACACCTCCATGTCCACAAGACCGGCATGTGTCATTAGTTCCAGTAAAATCAGAACTTTTTGAACCGGCCGCTGTAATTCAACAAACATGTCAGCTATGATTTCTTCTCCCCGCTCAGCTGTTGTGGACTTTGCATTTAAAAACAATCTTTCCAGAACAAAACAAAAAACAACATCTCTGTTGCATAAGTCAGTGTAATCCCAGCTAACAGCTAACGTATACTGTATATATATATTAAATGTTATTCTTAAGTTGTTAATTAAACAATTAAAACAAGCAAAATAAAAACAAGCAAAAATGTTAATACAACATCAAACTGGATGTTTTAAATGTTCTAAGAACATTCAACATAACATTTGTAATGTTTTTTCTTAAATTGTTAGCTGAGATTATATGACCAGAGCTTCCAGATCATCATATATGCATGAAGCAATCAGCTTTTATCTGTTTGTTCATGAGTCTCATGTCTGGCGTTGCAAAGCCTTTGTCCCTTATGAAATTCTGCTGTGAGTTAATGAGGCTAATGGTTACTAGGTTCTGGGAAACACACACACTTACCATTTACCCATACAAAACCATTGTCATCGTTATCTGAACGTTGGCTAATGTTCTCTTACAGTTCTCAATAAACGTTCTTGCAGAAACATTAGTAGAACTTTAAACCTTATACATCACATCAAAAACTTTATTCTGAAGTTGTTAATGGACTGTTTTAAAAACATTACAGTTTAAAAAAAAGTTTTACAATGTCTAAAAAACTGGATGTTTTGAACGTTCCAGGAACATTTAAAATGTTTTAAAACTTTTTTGTTCCTTAATGGAAACATTAAGTAACGTTGTTACAACCTAATACTGTTAGCTTCTTTATCACTGTGTCTTTTTGTGTTTGTGTTGCATGATAAACTCTCTGATGTCGTGACAGTGAAGTTGTGGCTCAGAGCCAAAATCTCTTTCACCTTCTGAGCTGGGTCAGAAGTTCTTTTGAAGGTGTCGTGACCTTCACCTACTTTCTAAATGTACTGCTGTCATGTTAAAGGAAATATATTTATAGATCTTTGTACTGGTGCACTAAAACTCCTGAGTCATTCTGTAATCAAGCCTGAATTGCTACATAGAGACACAGCGGCCCAAAACTGGATGATTTGAACAATCCCGGAACGTTCAAAATAACATTTTTAAAAGTTTTGTTTTTTAATTGAAATGTTAAGGAAACTGGAATATTTCTGGTTTATAGTAGGTTTACTGTAATTACAAAAACAAGCTTGTGTGTGTGTGTGAGAGAGAGAGAGAGAGAGAGAGAGAGGGCTGGAAAGAGAGACTGGCACACAGAATCACACACCTGAATATGCTTATGAAAATATTTTGCTTTAATGAAAACTGATACATTTAAAAGTACAGAATACACACAGTCACACACATAAATGCTCAAACGCTTGTTGTTGCTTTGAGTTTTTAAGTTTATAAGAACTGGAACCAAATTAGGTTTTTGTATTTTGAAAGGTCTGTTGTTAAAAGTAAGTGGTGCCAAACTTGTTGCCATGTTACCAGGATGTTTTTTGGTGGTTACCAGCACTTTGCTAAGTGATTGCTATGGTAAGTGAGTGAGTAATGTTTATTTTTTGATGGGTTTTGGTGGTCATGGAATACCGAAGAAGGAATTCCATGTAGGCTGATCGCCACACCAAGTATGTTGGTCTAATCTCTTTACACAGAGCCACAGCGTGAGATTTACTCTGCCTGGCAACACACACATAAACAGACACAAACACACCCCAGGGCCTAAAAAATAACGTCTTTGTGTTGACCTGAAAATCTTTGCATGGTAAATACAGCATAGAAGACAATACAATACCAGTGCAAAGCCTTACAAGAAAAATGTCAACTCACACACTCGTGAGAGGAGAAAAAAAAGCGGCTGATAAACTGTTCTTATCTTATTTCCTGTCAGAGCACTTACATAATCACAGCTTTCAGTGTTCAGATGTTTAGGACAAATGGAGTGTTAGTGTGTTCTGGTCTC
>JAZGTK010015181.1:0-13342 GCA_036877625.1 Ambastaia sidthimunki
AATTCATAAAACCAGCTTAGAAAAGTAAGGCTTCCCTTTTTTATTGTGGTGATTAAACATCACGTATGTATGAATACATTTGCTTTTATCCACAGTGACTTACAGTACAGTGCATTTAAGATTTTATCAGTACGTTCATTTCCTGGGACTCAAGCCTCTAACATTCGCTCCAGCAGCTGAGCAATGACTTACAAATAAGCCCAGATGCATAAATTGAGTAATTAGTCTTCTAATGACTGTCATCACAACAGAAACTTCCAGTGCAACATCATCGGCACGGTCTCGTTCGGAAACTGTGTGAAAACAACGTCTGTTTTTAAACGAGCCTGTTGACGGAGGAGAAAACGATGAGATCAACACGTAATTACAATCAGCACACGCTCCTCCGCTGTCTGCACCATCCAACAAACACCAGCAGTCCTGTAACCACAGAAACAGACACTGGAGATGCCATGGGGCTGCTTCAAAGTTCCCGTTCCCACTGTTAAATATTAAACAGGTGGTGGGGCATATGGCCACCTGTGGCTGGCCACGCGGGGTTTGTGGTTAGCACAATTTACATTAAGCAAGCAAGCTTTGTGGTTAATAACGTTTCATTTTGTGTGAGTTAATGTGCAGGTGGATTAAATATCATGATAATAGAATGTGTGTGTGTTGGGGGGGTTATGCATAATAATAATCTTTCCCACAATTCTCACAATTATTCAAGTAGCTATTGGTTTATTTTATGCATGTAGATGTTCTTGTTTTTCCATCATACTCTCACTCATTAATTAAAGTTTATTAAAGCTGCAATCCATAACGTTTGCCTCTCTACTGCCATCTCTGTTCAAAACATGAAACTGCATGTTACTTTACATACTTTTGGTTGCGTATGTTGAGGTCAAATGAAGCCAAACTGACATTTCCCAGGAAATAAGACCCAACAGTTCAAATAATACATCATTATAAACCAAGATAATGAGATTGTGTCAAACACTAATCTGTTCTGTACTTGTTTATCGTTTATTTTTAACCAAAAGAAGTTAGCAGCCAAAAAAACATTTAATCTTATATATAACCTAAATGTTTAAAGAACATATACCTTGCGATTATTTTTATTGTTTGAGATTACAAAATGTATTGTTTTGTAATTTTGTCTTCTTCTTTTATAGGCTGTTTACCAGTCGGGAAATAAAAGGGCATTTTTAAAGCCTGAAAAGAAGACATGGGTTAAGCTCTCTCATTGACCTGTTCGGGCGTTTTCTCGAAACTCCCCACGATTCGTTTTTATTAGTGCGGTGGTGGTCCGGCCACGTTTTTGGTGAGTCTTTAAAACTTTGAGTTTAGCGTACAAAAGCCATTTTATTTGGATGCTACGAACATTTGCAATTGAACAATCAAAGCAATTTAGAAGTCACGGCCGGCGACCGCGTGCATTGTGATCACGCTGAACCCTGCGAGATACAACCAGACCCCCGGCACAAATGGAAACTGTACCGGGAATTAAGCATGTGAATGAATCAGCTGATCCACGGAGGGTGTTGAACCTCAAGGTCTTTCCCACACCCCCTGTGTTCCTCGCAGGAATGCGACACTCGGCATCCTGGACCCCGCTGCTTGCGTCTCTGGAACGTGTGGGGTTGTGCGGTCACAATGCATGCTCTGACACGCTAAGGTCACGCAAATAAAGGGCCGAGTCGTGTAAGTAGCTGGTTTATTTTGCATAATTGTGAGCTGTGCTGACGGGTTTGGCCCATTGTGCCCGTAAACGAGCCACCCTCTCTCATTCTACAAGTGGGCCTGGTTTTGTACGTGCCTGAAAGACTGTGATGTAGTCCGTGAACTCGGATAATCAAGCTTTTCTTCATCAAACGTGACCGTATTACACACTTCTGTCATGCGCTGTCACTAAGATTTGGGTTTATATGGTGGATTTAAATATGGAAATGGCAAGGCCCTTGCCAAAAGATCTATTGCGATGGTAATTTGTAATGAATAATTCTGATTTCATTATAATAACAAATCACTGGCTTGTGAAACCATTCCTGGTCTGGGACCGCTGTCTGGAGCGTTTTTACATCGTACTGTATAACCAAGTCTGACAGTTTATATTTAACATTTTCAACTCTGCAGACCAACATGGTTTACGTCCTGAAAACGTTTTTTTACGTTATGGCATTTGATACCGATTCCCATAGTGTGGTCATGCTGTACACCAGTGTGA
This sequence comes from Ambastaia sidthimunki, assembly GCA_036877625.1. NCBI lineage: Eukaryota > Metazoa > Chordata > Actinopteri > Cypriniformes > Botiidae > Ambastaia > Ambastaia sidthimunki. The sequence goes on from JAZGTK010015181.1 coordinate 2,207, forward strand.
TCTGTCTGCACGTTATAAAAAGAAAAAGGAAAACAAATTCTATTCTGCAAACAAATTTCCCAGTCTGACGTTCCCAATTCCATGCAATACCACAAAACAACACTGGACTTTTGTTCGGGGGAAACTCACGATGAACAGTCAAAACAAACACCATATTCCATTATTCCCAATCGCCAAAGACTAATTAGAGGTTTATGGCATATTGCTTCTTTGGAAACGCTGGTTACAGAGATACCTATGGGACCCGAGGGCTTGTTTGTCTCTCACCATTCTCTTGCTTTATAAATAGATCCAAACAATAGGTCCAAAAAAACCATTGTCTGCTGAGTAGACCACTGCAGTGACAGAAACCGCAGAGTGAAAATGACAATAGAGAGTGCCAGAGGAAATAAGGCCCAGAGAAAAACTTGTTTGGTTCAGCAGAAAACACACGTCGTGTTGAAGGACATTGTAACTCTGGTCTCTTATGAAAGCTGACCATAATTAATGATCAAAGCGTGATCCTTATTAAAACACCATTGTGTCTTACACCAGCTAAAAGGCTTGGCATGTCTGTGACTGATCAACTCAACTGGCATCTACACTGTAAAAAAACGCTTCCGTAAATTTTTTTCAAGTTTAACCAACTTGGATGTTTAATCAGCTTGAATGTACAAGTCACTTTAACTACCTTTTATCACTCTTGACTGGTCTTGAGTTGTTGTAACTTATAAAAATAGTTGAAAATTAGTTACAACAGTCAGCATTTAAAATATTAGGTACAGAACAAGTCAATTAAACTTAAAATTTGTGGGTTTTTTTATTTTGAAGTGGATACAAGACATGAAATGGCTACTTTGGGCAAAGTTAAGTAAAAGTTAATGTCTAAAACGTCTAAAAAATAAACTTGAAGGCACTTTCAGTTCAAGTGGACTGAACACACTGACTGGTTTCTAATGGCTTTTTATGACCCCAAGGGTCTATTTAGAAAGCCAGTGATGTCACTGGCCATTGATGACCAATGAGGGGTGAAGACAAACAACTGGCAATCTTCCATCTGCAATATTGCGTTTAGTCTAACGTGTTGCAAGCTTCCTCAATGAATGAAGTGTTTCATGCTTCCCCAGCTTACAAAGAAAGTTCTCAGAACATTGGTTAATGTTCTCTAAAAGTTATCAAAAACATTCTTGCAGTAACATTAGTAGAACATTTTTAACATTAAGTTGTTTAACATTAAGTTTAAGTTGTTAGAGGAACGTTTTATAAAAGTTTCAGAATTTAAAAAATGTTTGCATAATGTTCTTGTAACCAAGCGATAATGTTAAGAATATTCAAAAGTATAATATTTAAGACAACATCGCAAACACAGATTTTGTACAAAATTTGAGTTAAATAAACCATATAAAAACGTGTTATTAATAATTTGCTAAATAAGAAATCTGTAATTGCCTCAAGAAAATAATTAACTTTATGGAAAAAGACTAATTAATAACCATACCAATAATTTAAATAGCTAAAACACCCCAGTTTTACAGAGAATAATTAAGACAAATCTCAGTGCAGTACTCAACACATCTCTTTTATTTTGAAACTTTTCTGGTTATTTCCATATGATCGTGGCGTCCTGTCGCTTTCTGCTGGAGTGTGTGTGTGTGTGTGTGTGTGTGTGTGTGTGTGTGTCAAACACTCAGTGCTGATGTAAGGTCATATTGTAGATGTTTGAGAGTCAACCGGGCCCATGAGAAAGAGTCTCTCACAGACTTTATTTAGAGCGTTGAAGAATGTCCATCTCTCTTTGGTCAACACCACAAGTCTTTCTTCATACGCAGCGTTCCCAACATGAAGTCAGTGTTTTATGAGGTGTTTGAGTGAAGTTTGATGTTTTTCAACACCACTGTAGGAAAGTCTTTAAAGCTACATTATACTATACATTGCTTTCAAAGCTATACGCTATACGTAAAGCTATACGTTTGATCAGTATGTGTATTCCCTGGGAGTCGAACCCACAACCTTTGCGCTGCTAATGCAATGCACTACCAAGTGAGACCACAGAAACACAAATCTAAATGCTAAAATAAAGTACACCTTTTTCTTTTTACTTTACTCATTTGTTAAGCTTAATATACAGAAAAATATAAGTCATTTATAGAAGCCATTTAAAAAAGTAAACATTTTGAATTATTACTTTGTGTTAAAGACGTCACTGTTTTCACAAAATCTGTTCATTGCAGAACATGCATAACTTTAATTCAGGTTATCGGGTTATTTCGGACACCCCCTCGACGCGTCGCGGGTGATGCCGCCGGTCGATGAGCGTCGTGCGCATGCGCGCGTCGCTTTCTCACAGGCTCGTGTCATTACGGAGTTATGCGTAACACAAACAGTGCGGCGCTCCCAGCGTTTATCTCGCGGCGCGGAGCGCGTTGTGGCCGCACATCAAAGCCGGAGCAGCAGCTGCTGCGCTCGGATCCTGTGCACACCCTTCCTGTTTGCCCCGCTCTACCCCGGGGCTGTTATTTTCCCAGCAGAGCGACGATAAACCCCCTCTGCCTCGCTCATGCCACCGCCGGCTGCAGCACCACCGGCCGCCGCATCAGCGGCAGACGCGCCGCTCTCCGACGCGCCCCTCCGGTGCACCGCTCACATCCGACCCCCGTTTATATAGTTACTGCTGTAGAGTATAAAATGAGGTGTAAAAATACAAATTAATCTAAAATTATTTATAAGGGTAAAGACAATATTGAAATCTTTATAGGATATTTATATAGGATATATATTATTTTTATTGCACAATGAACTGACATAAAAAACTATGAACAATTGTATTTGTATAAACTAACACTAACAAACTATGTTACTCAATCATGTGTGTTAATGCATTAATTAAAGTTAATAAAACCCAGAGATGCCAAAAGTTTAAGTTTGGCATTAGTTTACATTTATTGTAATTATCTGTGTTTAGAAACAATATGTTACTGCAAAGTATTCTTTTAAAATGTTCCTTTAAGTAATCATTTTGATATTAAGTCTTATCCCTGTATTGCAGGGTGTGTGAAGACTCTCAGAAGATCTGAGCTCATTATCAGTCATCATTCAAACCCACAGCGTGTCTCAGTCCTGGGTCAAGACCCTCATAATGCTGTTTCCTCTGTCAGAAAGGGCCGTGCAGATTTCTGCGTGTGAGGGGGGGGCCGATGGAGTCTCCAGCTGCCATCACACAAAAAAACTTCACAAGCGTGCAGTAGCTGCTGTGGTGAGCTACATCAAACAGTGCTGGTCAGACACCCCCTAACTTCCAACTTCAGAGTCATATTCGGACCCTTTGACCCGCTCTGTCCTGCAGACCACCACACAGTGTCAGAGAGCACTTTTACACTGTCCTGGTGACAGTACAGTGTGTGTAACTCAATAGCATGTTAGCAATATATCAGTGTGGCATTAAAGCTGCAATCCGTAACTTTCTCATGTTTGTTCCAAAAAACAGTTTATATATTTCTATAAGTTCTAAACATCGCCAACAATTTAAAATCAGATATAACTCCACATCAGGGCTGTAAGACACAATCTTTCTCATCTGGTTTATACTCTATAATTCAGACACATAAAAGACCTGACCTGCACCTGCTATCCCAGACATCACACTTTAATTATAACTGTAATTTCCTTCATGTTGAGTAGAACCTCGTGTTTTACAACCATCATATTTAGCTAGTGGAGCTTCTCAGGGCCTTTCAGAAGTTGCAGAAGGACTCTTGTTGACTGAAGCACATCTGAGTGTAACAGGATGTGTTGGGCTGTCAGACAGGATGTGAGTTCTCAGAAGTGTGAAGGCATCTACTATAATCCAAAGTAAACAGCGTGTTTCAGGAGAGATGGCCTCACGATAAACGCCGATCAGACAGTGAGAGGGTGTCAAGTGTTTGTTTCCTCTTCTGGTCTTGGTCGTTTATTTCCAAATTCACAAAGAAGTCTCAACGGTTGTAGGGATTCCCCAAATTTTCCTCTAGACCAAATGAAAGGGCATTTTTATTACCTGGGGAAAATTGGAGTGAGCTTTCTTTTGCAAAACACACCGTCACAACAGTGTTGATAAATGAAATTGTGTCTCGGTATTGACAATAACTGTGAATAATCATGATTATTGATACAGTGTTAATACTACACATGATAATATTGTGAATAATTCAGCATTAGTATCTGATTGACTCTCCAACACAGTAGGTGGTGTTATTGCACCCGTTTAACATTTTAGCTTGAGTCACAATGATTACAAACTCTGTCTCTGCGTCCCTAAACTTGTATTCTGATGAGTGATTCATTGGCCAAAAACAGAAAACACTAAATAAACATAATCAAAGATGAATTATTTTAATAGAAACTGCAATGATTACGTTAACATGAATTCTTTTGGCTAAGTTAACCGAGTAGTAAAAATCTGATGCTGTGCTAATCAGTGTTTTATATTCATTTCTGACATTGTGTAACTGAAGCTGATATGATTCTGTTATTTAAGCCATTGATCATTTCTCAGCCTGGCAGTATGTGTTCAGGTTAGCTGGTCAGCTGTCTGTCTGGAATCCTCCTTAGACTGTAATATATGTGTTACCTTAAAACAGTGCAGAGATACAGACTCGTTAATTATGTTAACAATTAGTTGTGTTAACAAAAAAGTAGTTTGTTTCCCCTCTGTGCTGATTTATTGTAAATTCATTTTTCAGAATTTTTCAGGAGTGAATTTTGTTATACAATGCTGTACATTAACAAACTGTGTTGTCTAGTCAAATGATCATTTACAGTCTTAAAATTCTGCTCTACAGCAACAAAGCGTGAAAGACGGATAGAACTGAAATAAAGTGCTAAAACAAAGATCAAACTGTGTATTCACAAAACTCTGTGTGTGCATAACACAGCCCACACCGTTTTTATATCATAAACAAGTGGCGTATGGCAGATTACTAAAATGAGTTTGCCAGGTCTAGTCTTCAGGTTTGGGATTTATTTTGCAGTAACTTAAGTCCACTAACATTTGATGCTGTTACGCCAGCTGAGATGTTTGGGTTTAAAGGCAAATAGACAATTCATTCCTACAATCAATTTACCAACTATAACTAGCCAATAAACAATAACTGTTTATATAATGAAAATGAGAAACAATTGTGTCATTCATATAGCAATTATATATATAAGTACTCAAGCACCAAATTTACATGTATATTTACAAAATAAACAACAGATACTAAACCCACACAGCATTTACAGTATAATCTCTGTCCCGTGAATGAGAGTCATTTTCTACAGTCAATACTTATGTGGTGGAGTCAGTACTGTAATTTTGCACATACATACTGTAAATTAGTCAGACAGGTCTATCAAACTCTTGTTTTATTCGAATATTTCAATAAAGACCTGTATTTCCTAACTTATTATTATAAAGCAGAACTTACAGGCACTACGTGTAGCGTCTTTTAATAAATGCTCTTACAAATCACATTTTGCCTCATGCTTTACAAGATTTGAAGTATTGAGGACAACAAAATGAAGATGCTTGAACATGTACAGCAAATAAAAAAGCTGCAGATATACAGATGTAATGTGCTATATAAATGATGTAAAGATGATTAAATGGACTCTTGAGGTTTGTTTCAGAGTGAACGATCGTCAGGTGTGTGTTTTCTGCCGGCGGGAAGTCTCTGGGAGCCATCATGGACACCTCACCGTTTCTTCGGGTGCGAACGTAGCGAGATTCTTGCAGCTGATCGCAGCTCTTCTGTTGACAGGTACTTTCCAGGCCCGGACCACCAAACCCACCAGCTCAGACTCTCAGGCCAGGTTTTCCCCCGCTGGGTGTTTGAAGAACTGGCAGACATGTTGCTGATCTGGGGTCTGCGTTTGGTCAGCTGGTGGCCCTCTCTCACCCTGATAAGAGAATCTGACCCTGCTGTTGTCACGTTCTCCCCCAGATTCAGCAGTGCTGTCTGGGGTGATAGCAGGAGACCAGAAGGTCTGGAGGTCAAGCATGCACGCGGGTGCTTTTCAACTGCTCGTGCTGATAAATCCAAGTGTCTCGACTTCCAAACAATGACGGAAGACACGCCGGCCGGCCCTAAAATAAACCACATACGGATTTAGTCTGGAATTGCTGAAACTTTACACCAGAACTCTTCAAAAACTCAGAACATAATTGTCCAAGCATTATTTCAAAGTTTATACTCAAAACTAAAAATCATATTTTTATTTTCTTGCCATCATGTTATGCTGATTGAGACATAAAAAAGTGGATTCAAGTTTCCTACCCAGCTAACAGAGAAAACGTTCTCAAAATGTTTGCTAATGTTGTCTGAAAGGTCTCTCAATGTGTTATCAGAAATGTTCTTGCAGTATGTTAGTAGAACATTTTTTATGTATCTAATATTATTCCTAAGCTTTTAAAAACGTTACACAATTAGAAAATGTTTGAATAACATTCTTTTTATCAAGCAATAATGTTAAAACGTTAAAAAATGTTCCTAGAATTTTAATGTTTTTGTTACCTAATGGAAATGTTATGAAAACATTCCTAGGACCTAAAATTGTTACCTGGGTGCCCCTTATTTTCTTAAGTGCCACTCGGTTTTGCAGTCACAGGGAGTGAAAGGATGCTGGCTGATAAAGAACAGGAGGGTGCAGCTCAAAACAACAATACACAGCATTGTTTATCAGTGACATGCTATCAGTGTTGTGGCTCTGTGGGGTCTTACTCTGTTAGAGATTACCAAAACCTTTCCTGGATCTCTCTCCAACCTTGTGCTTCCTCAGGGCCGGTGATACCCACATCAAGCCCGAGAAGACAGCGGAAGAATGGATGCAGCCACTGCCTGGAGGCCAAAACTCAACAGTGTTATTACTCGAAGGTTTTACAATGTTTTGTACAGAAAAACAGATGAAGATAAACTCTGTGCACAAGCTGATGTTTTGAAAAACACTGTGTCGCCATAAAACACAGATAAAATGAACCATGATGGTGTTTATCTTTGAAGAGGTTCTGTGTGTAATAACTTCATGTCCAATTAAATAAATAATTGATTTTGTTCTGATACCCCCTCGTAGTCTTGAATGTATCTTTATAAAACAGAACTTAAATTCTGATTTGGGATTTTTAGGTTGTAAGAATGTTTCCGTATAATAACAAAAGTATTCAAAACATTATTTTGAAAGTTTTAGGAATTAATAATGTTTTTGGAATATGATATATAACATTAGAAAAACTGCAAGAGTTTTTTGATAACTTTGCAAGATTGTTCCCTGTTAGCGCGAGTATCTTAATTATGGACAGCAGGAATGGGGAGCGACCGTAGCAAGCGCTGCTAATGATTAGCACAGGTGTCATATTAGAACACTCCCTTTTCTTCTCTTTCTCATATATCTTGCAGACTTGTGGTTTCACAGTGACCAGGTCACTGAATGTGTAGCTGATCACTTCCTGTCTCTCGTCTGTAAATGACTTTAACACATTTGCCTCTTGATTCTGCTCAGACTGCGGCAGCTGCTTCCCCTCTAGACAGAGTGACCAGAAGCCACTGACCTGGGATCAGGGCCAGACAGATTATGCAATTAGATTAAAGAGTTCTGACTTGTAAATGAAAATGAATTTTTGGATGGATGAAAAGATGTTTAAGGCCTTTTTTTACACAGATACCTCGTGACGTGCAGAAATTAATTCACAGTTAGTGGTAAAATGAAAAAGAAGCTTGTTTCTGACTCTAAACAAAGACTCTAAACAAAAGACTCTCAACTGGAGTCAGTTTTTGGCGAGTGAGGCTACACAGTAGGCGTCTTCATGTCGCCCCCGGGTAGCTATTCTTTATTTAGGTAAAAGGCAAGTTGAATTGCAATATACTTCAGTAAGAAAAGGCCAAAACTTACTAAACTATTTTTCAAGATTGGTTTATTGTACATCTGTAATGAAATACAACAGCAACGGTATCATCAAACTGCTTTTTTAAGTTCAAATTCAACACATATTTATTTGTGTAGCACTTATCACAGTACATATTGTCTCAAAGCAGCTTTACAGATAACGTATGTTTTGTGTCACAAAACTCTGTTGAAAAGAGACAGCTTTAAAGTTATAATTATGCTAAAAATAATACCAACTGATGCTGTTAATGCTAATGAACAATTTAAAGTAAACAAACTTTATCAAAATGATGATTGTAAAACAGGACTTTCATTCCTACAGCCACTGTGAACATTTTGATGTCTTTCATTCATATTTTTACGAGTAGTAGAGTTGTAGTTGTAGTTTGTTTTTAGCATTTAACCCTAGAACATTGTTTTGAGAACTGACAATGCATCAAAACCCTTGGGTTCAGGTTCCGACAGTGGAAACAAAACTATTGTGTATATAACGTAGGTGCCACAGTGAATAAAAGCTATGCATAACAATTGGGTAACAGTGTTTGAACAATGAGAGCTGAAGGCAGAGGGGGAAACCCATGGCTTCCTCAAGCTCATATATCCTGACAGGAAGCTCAGGTCATAGGACAGGAAGTAGAAAAGGGGCACCTGTCTGTGTGTGTTCTCACGGACAGACGTGGTGGGTCGAACGGCCCTGCATATGTCAACACATGCCATCGTTGTATGAAAATCCCACACAGCACAATGACAGTTTAAAATATACATGAAAGAATGATCAAGATGTTTTGAGGAGTGTAAGCTAGTAATGTTGACATAATGTTTCTATTAAGTAACAAAAAACGTTCAAGACATTGTATTAACCTTTTGCTTGGTTTTGAGAAAGTAATTAAAACCTTCTATTTTGTAATGTTTTTAAAACATTCCACTAACAATTTAAGAATAGCATTTTTGATATACATAAGAAAAGCTCTACTAATGTTACTGCAAGAACGTTTTTCATAACTTAATAAGAACTTTAGAGAACGTTAGCCAACGTTCTGAGAACGTCCACCGTTAGCTGGGAAGCGACCATATTGATTTTGTCCTAATGCTGACATAATCGCAACAGATACTTTGTGTTGTGCCAGTTGGCAGCGAGCGCTGGCAGCACAGATGAGAGTGTCGCTGAGCCCGCGGGTCGATGAGTGCCGAAACCAATTGGCGGACGCAGTTGGATGGAGCTGTGACAGAGTTACTGCTCTGAATCGTAGAATGGCAGGAAGGGCCCTATTATTCTACCCCATTCTCTCCAGCGTTGGCCCGTACGACGCCTGGAGCCTGTCTGCCATGAACTCTCTTCCCAGGATTTCCGACTCACGGCCAGCGCTCCGACTAAAAGCCAAATATTTCACTCCAGAGACGCATGAGGCTTCCTGATATAGGATGCATTTGCTTGTCTCTCTGTGACCTTAAACACTAATAAAGCACCTATAATATGACTTTGGAGTCAAAAGAGCACAATCCTAGGATATCGTCCGTTTGTGGCTGATCGCTCTTCCAACGCAAGAAAAAATAAACAGCTGCTTGTTTGTGTCAGACAGATTGGATGACAATAAGAAAGAAGTTGTTTATTTATTCAGGGGTTAATTGTTTCAGTTTGGCACCGAAGTGAAACTTTTTGTGCTCAGATTTTAAAAGCTGTTGAAGTTTATAATCAAGCTGGTCACAATCTAAACATGGTTTTATAATCATACTTTCATATCAAGCTTTGAAGTTAAAGATGCTGTGTTGTGTCAAAATTATTTGACTAATTATGAGATGGCAAAAAAATGCAATAGACTCAGAAATGATTAGTTTCTACCCAGCAAACAGGGAACGTTCTCAGAACGTTCTCTAAAAACATTCTTGCAGTTGCATTATATGTTATATAGCCTATATATCAAAAACATTATTCTTAAGTTGGTAGTGAAACATTTTAAAAAGTTACAGAATTAAAAATGTTTAAATAACGTTCCTATAACCAAACAATAGCGTCTATAAAACTGGATGTTTTGAACTGTCCTGGAACTTTCAAAATAACATTTTTAACATTTTTGTTACTTAATGGAAACGTTACAGAAACGTTCTTACAACCTAAACTTGTTAGCTGGGTTTGACTGCTGCTATGCAGGAAACATGGAGCTGAATTCTGATCTCTGTATCTTTAGTTACATTTGCTGGCATTAGAGATTACTCAGTTCCTAATGACCATGTACTTAAATTTAACTGGAAAATGCTGGTTCGGAAAACGGGATGCTGTACGCTTGAGGAGGAGTCAAATCCGGGGAAGATGGTGCCAGGCAACATGTCCGTTGCCGTGAAGCAGTTAACTTTGTTTTAAAAAGGCAGTTTGCGAGTGACTAAGGGCAGCCTTGTGTTCAGAGAAGGGCTTGAGATTGTGGCTGTTGTTTTCATTGTGTGCTTGGGACGCGGGGAGGGTAAGAACAACAATGCATATAATGCTGATTTTGGAACGGGTCCACCCAGCTTTTCCCAGGCTGCCCAGCCTTGGGAACCACTGATAGCATGGCACACCAGGGCTGGGCCCCTCTCGCCGGGCCCAGGGGCAGGGCCGCGCGCCTTCTCTAAGCAAGCATGTTTGGGATGAAAGGAATCCTGTCTCCTGCCTGGGAATTGCAGAAACACACACCAAGCATCCACAAACACTCATATTAAAAAACACACCAAACCAGGCTGGAGCTTCTGGCCACATGTTCAAGCCACAGAAGGTGACACTGAGGAGCTGGTAGCTTCACGTCCTCCAGCAGTCTCGACGCCGACTGTATTCCGGTTTTTGTTTGTGGTACAGCCCGGACTGATATCAGTAGCACTTGTTTTTCATCAGCCAAGGATGAAACACAAAAACAAACAGAATCGGAGGCTGTGAAACTTTCAGTTGTTATCACAATTTGAAGTAAAGCACAACTCCTTTCAGTTATGAGCTTGTGAAGAAATTAAACCAGGTGCTGCGTATCTGCATGTCCAACAGCACCGTTACCAGATACAAGACCTTAATCTCCATATATGTGTGTGTGTGTGTGTGTGTGTGTGTGTGTGTGCACATATATGCATACATGTATATATGTGCATACAGTATATGTGTATACACACACAAACACATATATATTGATATGCATACATGTATATAAATATATATATACTATGTTTGTATACTATGTATGTATGTATGTACCCCCTATACATATACTGTGTGTGTGTGTGTGCGTGCGTGCGTGCGTGCGT
>JAZGTK010015182.1:0-13341 GCA_036877625.1 Ambastaia sidthimunki
CTAAAAAACAGAATTTCAAAGTAGCATTTTAAAGTAAGTTTTGTTATTTAATGAAAACGTTAGGGAAACGTTCATACAACCTAAAATTGTTAGCAGGGAAACCCTGAACGAGTTCATTCCTTTGTGAGAAAATGAAAGAAATTATGTTCCTCCTGTGAGAATGTACTTTGAATTTTTCTCTGTCTTAGTTTGTAGGAAAGTTTTGCTGCACCAGCGACGTGACTGCAATTCAAAGACATTATTTTCACTGTTTTCACTGTAACAGTATTTTGCAGACTGTCATTTTTATTTGAATATAAATGTTGTGATATTCATCCTGCTTATTTTTCTCAGGGAGAGCAAAAGCGAGGTGATAGATTATTCACTGCATCATGCTTTCATTTATAAAAACAGAGGCAGGAAGGGTCAGATGTTTTCAGAGCTACATCCTGGTTCCCAAAAGCATTGTGCAAAAAACACAGAATCTGCACACACAAAACTGCAAATTTGCCCACTGTTGCAATAAATAAAGCTTCTAATACTGGCAACAGCGTAACTGCATTGTCTGTCTGTAGCCTTGGAGACATATTGATCTCAGTCCACATCTCTTGTTTCGTGACCATCAGATAACACACTCTCCATAAATGATTTTCTATCTGTTGTGTAATTTAAAAATGCTGAATGTAAAAGCAAATGTTTAAGACATCAAAATACAGTGAAAGTCAATATGTATATATCGACAAAATAACACAGAAGGCAAGTATGTGTCATAGGCTGTACACACCCAGCTAACAATTTAAGGATGTGAGAACGTTTCCATAATGTTTTCACTAGTACAAAAACTCTAAAAATTTTATTTTAAGCACTGTATTAATGCTATTGCTTAGTTGTATGAACATTATTTAAATGTTATTTTAATTCTGTAACATTTTAAAATGTTCTACTTAAGAAGAACGTTTTTGGTGTATTTATAATATATAACATTAAAGAAACATTGTACTAATGTTACTGCAAGAACGTTTTTGATAATGTTGAGAGAATTTTTAGAGAACGTTAGCCAACATTTTAAGAACGTTCTACGTAAGCTGGGCAGTATACAAGGTGTAAAATTAACACTCTTCATATGCCAAAACAAACAACAACTGGCTATACGAACTATATGAAGTAGTCACTGAATTTTGTCAAGATTGTTTTGGAACTTGGCTGCATATTGTCAAAGCTGCTTCCCTATCAGAACACACAAGCAGTGAATTTATAGTTTACATCTTTGTTTACTGGTGTACACAGTTGTTGTGGTCTAATAATGCTATTACAATCTGACTGTATGTGTTACGTTAGCGGTCAGCGGTCAATGTGTTTGTGCATTTGCAGATATTAGCACCGTTTTACTGGCGCGGTAATGCTATCATAAACGCGCCGATCGCAAGACACAGAGAGGAAGTGTGTCCTCTGCTATCATCAAGGGACATGTTAACAGAGATTAAACTCATTTACAATAATGTATAGATGGACTGTGGAATTTGTCAGAGCTGTAAGTGGTTACCCAGCTAACGGTTTTAGGTTGTAAAATGTTAACATAATAAATGTTAACATGTAAACATGTTATTTTGACAGTTCTAGGAACATTCAAAACGTCCAGTTGTTTAGACGCGCTTGGTTATAAGAACATTATTCGAGTGTTATTTTAATTCTGTATTGTTTCCAAAACGTTCCTACTTTGGAAAATATTTCTTGACATATTTGTTATTCAACGTTCTAAGAAACGTTTCCTGTTAGCTGGATAGTTCACATCATTCAAAAAAACAGAATTATATACCGATGTATAGACAAACAGCGGACATGCTGTGATTTCATTGAACATGCAAAACTGTTGATTTAAGTTTAAGGGTATGCATCTACCTCACAGAGTGTTTTTGTACTTTATAAGTACTTTATATAGGAAATTTCGCTTTATTAAACTTATAAAAATACTAATAATAACCACTTGCAATTAATCTCATGATGTTTGACTCTTTTATTATGTGCATATGTGCAGTAATTTTACACTCACAGCTACTGTATAATGGCACTCAAATATATGTGCTAATTAATTTCCAGTTTAATATGCATTAAAATAAACGCATTTCTGATTTGAGGTCAAAGAACTCTGGCACATGATAATTAAAGCATGCAGCCATATGTTTTATATAATATAACTGTGTCTGAGATGTTGTGTTAAAGGGAAGATAAAGATGGTGTGTTTTGCAGAGGGTTTAGAAAAAGCTAACAGGAGGAAAGATACCCCTGCGGTGAGGGACACACCCTCGGTAAAGATGCGATTCCCGCATGCATGTTTCTGTTGCGGTTTAGGCCGGCGTGTGTCCCAGCATGCCAGGCAGTGACATCATCATAAGGCCACAACACGCTGAGTCTCAGTGGCAGAGATGCAGGGCCTGTACAGATGGATAGGCAAGACTTATGGTGAAAGTGTGTGTGTGTGTGTGTGAGGGTGTGTCTGTCATAGAGAAAGAACGAGAGAAAGGGGGAGAGAGTGTTTTTGTGTTCCTGTATTTGTAAGGCTGGGTAATTTTGTGGAATTATACGTGATTATGTGGTAGAGGTTTTGTGTGCGTGTGAGAGCGTGTGTGTTTGCGCACATTTGTGCGTGTTTGTGCAAGGGAGGCACTTTTCTCCTCTACTACTTTTGTGTTTCCTTTGTGTAAGAGGTTTTGCCCTCGGAATACGTGATGTGAAGCTCAGTGGAACTGATGTCGGTGGATTTTGGGCTGCTCAATGCTGCCATCTAGCGGCCGCCGACAGAAGTCCCCTAGGGGCCAGACATCACGGTTATAAAGTTAAAACCTATGGCGCTGCACAATGACAAATGTCTCCAAATGCCACATTATGTTTCATTCAGCTCAGTTTTATAACGTGTCATCACAATCAGTTTTAGTGTGCAAAGCGCGCACACAAGATATCATTCTACACATACCTGTCAGATTTAACCTGGCGATGTGAGTGCATTTCATGTGCGACCCCCATCGGGAACATATAAAGGCCATGTGTGTGAGACTGTGTGTGTGGAAAGCTTGAATATGAGTGTGTCTCTCTCCTGGGTGAGATCTGGATGGGAGAACACAATTAGCACACATACAGCCGAGTCCATTTGTGCCATTCAGAGACAAACATTAAAATGTATGTGAGCAACAGCCTGCTGGGATATTGAGTGTGTGTGTGTGTGACCTTGTTCTGCTCCCGATCTATGTCCCAATCTCACTCCCCTCCCCAATCTCTCTCTCTCTCTCTCGTCAGTATTCCCTCCGCCCTCACTATCAGCAGAATATGGTAAAATAAATAATGCATCAAAACACATTAAAAACATTAGCTGGCCTTTACTGCCAATAAAACAGGAGGATGCTGGGGATGGGGAGAAATAAGGAGTCGACTGAGCAGGACTGAAGAAAGAACTGAACTTTATGAAGTGAGAAAGCCCAGAGCTGTTTGTTCATTTGGCCGTGATCCAGAGCGCCACAGGTGTGCCGACCAGGTGCATTGTGGGTATTTTTCTGTCGTAATTGAGTGACTGTGTCCAGTGAAATATGCAGTTGGAGGAGAACTTTAATAGATGTAATTGAGGGTTTATTGGTATAGTTTATTGAATTAGTTTATCATGATTATGCATCAGTAAGGACGCACACACAACCTTTGTACACTTTCACACAGCGCTTTATTGTGGCTTTAGATCAACAGTTGTTTTTCTCTCTCTCATTCGTTCTTATTCTGTTGTGTGTTTTTTCCTATTTCAATGAACCGTGTCCCCAACTCAGTTAACAGGGAATGCTTTCTGGCTAACGTTCACTAACGTTCTTTCGAAGTTATTAAAAAAATTCCTGCAGTAACGTTAGTAGAATGTGTTTGTAACGATATATATCATATATAATAATATAAATAATAAAAAATATTACAGACTTAAAAAACATTTGAATAACTTTCTTATAACCAAGACAAGATGATAATAGAACATCTTAAAAAATGGACATTTTAAACATTAAAAAATAACATTTTTGTTACTCAGTAAAAACGTTAGGGAAACATTCTTACAACCTAAATTTTTTTAGCTGGAAACATCCCAGAGCAGGAGCACATTTACCTGTAGCTTTTGTATTATAGTGCTGTATAGTTATTGTAGTTTATTAATGTTGTTTTTATGTTTCTCCTGGTGAATATTGAGAGAAACGCGCCGTGCATCTGACGCGTGTCGGGGGTGGCGCCCCCTGCTGTCTCAGAGAATGATGTGGCCCTGGGCGACGCATATATCCATCACTGCGTGTGTTGTCTCAGTCCTCTCTCTTCTCCTTACCTCTCCACTCCTGGTGGCAGCGTAACAATTGGCATTATTAAAAATTGATTGCCTCAGACTGTTTCAAAGCATACATGTATTACTGAGCCACAGTGGGTTAGAAATCTGCCGTGAGTGAAGGAAGCAAAACAAAATGATGGAGAACTTATTTCAATAAGACCTCACACACGCACAAACACACACTCTGCATTCATTTTATTTTCACGTGCACACAGATTTCTGCAGTTGGAAATATACCGTATAAGCTGTGTTGTGTATAGCTTGCTTTAATGCATGAACTCTTTTGTAAAACCGTATATGAGTCATTCTATAGAATGGTGCCTTTTACATTGTAAATAATGATGCATTTATTTTAAAATCATATTTGGGCTGGCAAAACATTAAACGGCAGATGTTTTTGTGTACCTCTGTTAACTGGTCATTGTTTCATGGAATGATCAGACCCAACGTGGATTCTACATCCGCAGAAGTCCACAGAAATCGTCTTAGATGTCTACAAAATGAGAATGCTCGTATTTCACAGTTCCACGCTGCCTCCATCTTCATTCGATCATCTTGGTTTGCTGGAGAGCTGTCTGTGGTTTACTTCTCTCAGCTACCAATCATCAGCTCAGTTAAACACATTTTATGTTTAAAATTCCATAGAATTCATCTACAGACTCGCCTCAGAATCACTGCAATGTCAAAAAAACCCTACAGACTCTCTGTGCCCTGAAATGACTCGTATACCTCTACAGTCACACTCACTGTGCAAATGTATTCACTTCACTTGAATAGTTTTTATGCTCGACCACAAATCTAATGTCTTCTGTCTCTTTTTTTCTCCTTCCTTCTCTCTTCCCTGTCTCGTCCTCTCCCTCGTTCTTCTCTTTCTCTGTTGCACAGATGAACCGGCCGATCCAGGTGAAGCCAGCTGACAGTGAGAGCAGGGGAGGTGATTGCTAACTTCTCTTTATTTCCTTTTCCATTTCTTTTTCTCCCCCCACATTTCTGTCGCTCTGAATCTGTGTCACCATTAGCCGTGGATGTCCTGCGCTTAGGTGTCATATATGATGATGCAACTCTATAAGACCCGACAGTCGTACGGGGCCTCAGAGGACCCAGAGCCGACCGCACACGTCTTACGTAAACGTCGGACACTCCGTTTGTCTGATTATCCTTCATCAAGACAGAACGAGGTTTTTGATGCGCACACACTGGAGTGTAAAACGTTTAAAAATGTGAAGTGCCCTTAAAAGTAAAAGTTCTTTAATGCTTGTTCGTAGCTTGTTAGCCGGATCTTTGGTTCTTCGAAGATTAAAAAGGTTTTGAAAGTTACATCTTAGATTCTTCAGATTCATGTATTGGTTCTGGGTAATATCTTTTAAAGGAGTAAAAGTGAAGTCTTTCAGGGTTCGTTGGCACATTAGTGCATAGATGAGTTTTAAAATGACCATAGAACTTATTTCCTATTGCATCATGGGAACTATGGTATCAATGCACTATGGTATTTGCGTTGTTTTTTTATTGCACACTATAGTATGTGTGTCCCTGTATGGCACTTATGGGCACAGTGGAAGTGGTTTGGTAAGAGATAGCTTGTCTTTAACCCTTTTTGGATCCTGATAACCAAGATTGATGGAGCCACAGAGAGAGCGACACACACATGGAAAAGTGGGAGATGGAGTTCCTCTCTCTCCTGCTTCCGTTCCGTTCCATACAGTTCTTCCTCTAATTGAGAGTCTCTTTCCTTGCTCACACTTGACAGATCAATTGTCTCTCTCTTGACGGACAGCCAAATTTATCCCCCTGTTAGCCCTGTAAAAACGCAATATATGTCCCCTCAAAGCCCTCGGATTCCACCGGCAAAACTGACGCGACCGATCCAATCACTCGTCATTTAGAGTGAGTTACTGGGACGGTGAAAGAGAGACAGAGAGAGAGAGAGAGAGAGAGAGCACTAAAGGTCAAAGTGAAGAAGACAAGCAAAGGAAGTGAGGGATGGAAAGGCAGAGCGGGCGAGCGAGTGGGAGCGAGGTGGGAGTTAAATAAGGATGGATATCGGAAAAAATTAAAGGAAGCAGTTGAAAATACTGCTCAGAGATGGAGAAAAGTTCCCAAACTAAAGACCAAAATGATCTTTTAAATAGACTTTTTCACCTCACTTCAGGACAAACGTATTTCTCCAACACTCTTTATTGTTTACTGAACAACATTAGTGGCAAACGAACATGCAATTTCAATTATAGAGCAATGATTCGTTGAAACCTGTGCGTGTAACGTGTAACTCATTGTTTTAATGCCAGAAACTCAACTATGGCATTAGCTTCTTTTTTTAATAGTCTGTGAAGGGATGCAAATACATTGTTTGACAGACAAGCAGGACACCCTACTATTGCATTCGGACCGAATGCAATGATTGGACGAACATTTTGTGGTCTCGCCTTCCACTGAACAAAAGCCTGAACGTTTGGAAGATTCATTCGCTTTCACATACGCTCCCTCTCTTTTGACACACTGTTTGATTTGAAGCCAAACGCATGTGTTCAATGACATTTCGTGTGTGTGTGTGTGTGTGTGTGTGTGTGTGAAAGGCCAGAGCGGAGATTAGTCTTGTTGACCGGGCAAGGACACACTGTCAGAGAATGTTAGTGAGCGACGGGCGTAAAACACACACACACACCTACACACAGTTGTGTTCATTAATATACCATTCATCACACACAGACATTAGACACACGTTTACCATACAACACAGTTGCAGGAAGTTTATAAACACAGACTTAGCACTTAAATTATGCTGTAACAGTTTACATATAAATCACTTTCTTTTGTCCAATAGTAAGTTGCTTAATATATTATTAAAAATGCAAAATATTTAGAGGATATGGTTAGTCTGTGGTAATTAAAAGTAGCTTTATTTAGTTTTTTATTTTTATTATTTTTGCTCCAGAAGTCTGGAGACACTTGGTTATGTCCTCGTTTGAAAAGCTATTTATATATTAAAGAATTGTTTGTTTGTTTATTCTAAAAATGTGACATGTTTTCTTTTTGCGGTTGGATTACAGTTTTGATTAGAATTAGTCCGTAATATTTATAATCAGCTTTGTGTAAAAACAGCACAAGTCTGTGCGCTCATTTTTTAAATAGCTAAGAAAATGTGTGTCTAAATATTTATACACTGATATATCCATTTCAATTCCCTCAGCTTCCTCTAAATATGTGGCTTGTTTTTTGCTCTATTCCTTGTCTTGAGTTTAAAACATGCAACATTGACAGCACAATTACAGCCTAATAAAACCCTGAAACAATACACCTTTTGTGTTTCTCGTGCTGATGGGTAATTCAATAATGTCGACATAATCTGATAAATAAAAGCACAAACAATAAACAAGGACTCCTGAGGTGGCGGAATCGACTGGGTGAAAGGTTCTCCACAGATATCTCGCTCATAAACCCATTTCATTATACAGCACCACCAACACTGTGTGTTTGCTGGATTTAGACACAGAAAATTGTGCATTAGAAGTGGATCAGCACCAGTGCATTGTGGGATTGATTGCTTGAATGTGTTTGGAGAGCTTCCGCTGGAGTTGGAGATGGGATTCGTCTATTTACTCCTGGACTTTTTATTTTGTCTCTGCTGTTACACTTCAGTAATTGCATTTTTTTGATTGCAAGAATAGAAAACAATCAGATTGTTTTGCTTTCATACCTTTTGCAAAACAATGCTCTAAAGTCGTGCTATTCAGAAAGGAAAGGAAGAGTCGTAGGGTAAATAAAAATATAATAGAAACAGAATAATCCTGTGTTAATAGATTGAAATAAGCAGTGACAAGATTTGGGTGAACTATCGTTTATTTCCTGTACGTTTCAGAGGACAGGAAGCTGTTCGTGGGCATGCTAAACAAGCAGCAATGCGAGGACGACGTGAGGCGTCTTTTCGAGTCATTCGGCGGTATCGAGGAGTGCACCATCCTCAGAGGTCCTGACGGAAACAGCAAAGGTCACTTCTCGGCCCACTTTATTTCTTTATCTGCCTGAGTCATTAACACACATCATGTGACTAATGTTTGATTTAATCAGAATGAGTTTGTGAGATGAATCAACAACTTTTGTTAGTCCTGGAATATCAACAAAACATAACCTACCCAACAATACAAACCCCTAACCCAGTCTTAAACCTAAACTTAACGTTGACCTACTGCTGCAATCTGATTGGTTGATAGAAAAGTTGTTCCAGGAACATGAATGCACTGTATATTTAATTTTTTCTCTGAGGAGGTCATGGATTTGTTTCAAGGTGTGAAAATGAATATTCTGTCCCATTTACTGACCCTTGTGTCATTCTTAAAGTGTGTGTTGTGTGTTGTAATTGTGTGTCTCAGGTTGTGCGTTTGTGAAGTACTCGACTCATGCGGAGGCCCAGGCTGCTATCAGTGCTCTACACGGCAGTCAGACCATGCCTGTGAGTGCCACACATCTGATCATATTAACACATGTGAGACACAGAATCCTCATTCTGTGTGTGTGTGTGTGTGTTCAGGGTGCTTCCTCCAGTCTGGTGGTGAAGTTTGCAGACACAGATAAGGAACGGACCATTCGACGTATGCAGCAGATGGCTGGTCAGATGGGCATCTTCAATCCGATGGCCCTGCAGTTTGGAGCGTACGGAGCTTATGCACAGGCAAGAGCTCTCTCTCTCTCCCTCTCTTTCTGTCTTTCTTTCTGTTTCTCTTCCTATCTTTCTCTCTGATGTCTCTTTCTATATTTCTTCTGTCTCTTCCTCTCTATCTCTCTCTCTCCCTCTTTCTCTCTTTCTTCCTCTTCCTTTCATTCTCCCCCTCTGTCTCTCTCTCAATTTCAATTTATTACATTTTAAATTCTTTCCCCTCCTCTCTCTCTCTCTCTCTCTCTCTCTTTAACACACTGTGTTTCTTCAGAACTGCAGTGTCTCAGTGCTGCTCAGAGGAAAAAATCTGTCGACTCTAAAGTCTTGATGATATGCAATGCTGTGTGCATTAAATGATTTCGTTGTCTCACATTTCAGTCGAACTCACTGTGTGTGTGTGTGTGTGTGTGTGTGTGTGTGTGTCCTCAGGTCCAGCAGCAGGCTGCTCTGATGGCTTCAGTAGGGCAGGGAGGGTATCTCAGCCCCATGGCTGCTTTCGCTGCAGCACAGATGCAACACATGGCCACCATCAACGGCCTCCCAGGGGCCCCCATGACCCCCACATCAGGTGAAATCATACACCCAGAACAAATACCCCCTTACATATGGCACAATATGTAGATTTTTCATATTAAAAATAAGTCTTTTGTCAGAGCTGTGGCCTAGTGGTTAACACTTTGAAATATTCAGTAACGAGGGTTCAAATCTGCCTCTTTTCTGTCCTTTATCAGTTAAGCTGTAAATTATTAATTGACGAAAACATGAAGTTTTCATGTAAAATTAAAGCTTAATAATAATTTATGGCACATTAGAAAAGCACCTTTTACACTTTGTAAAACTGAACAAATGTTTTTTTTTCTTGTTTGCTTTAAAATAGCTGTGTAGTTTTTTTAACAGATTGCTCAGTAGTTTCTCTGTCTATCTTTCCTTTGGCTCCGCCCCCAGGTGGAAGCACGCCCCCTGGCATCACGGCTCCCACGGTGACCAGCATTCCATCTCCAATCAGTGTCAACGGTTTCACAGGGCTGCCACCTCCTCAGGCCAATGGCCAACCCCCAGCAGAGGCCATGTTTACCAATGGAATCCATCCTTACCCAGGTACTAACCAATCAAACGCAAGCTTCCTTTGACTGTATATAGCCAAACTTATGGCTGATTTTGTACACCTATTATTTATGCAAACTACCCAGCTAACAACTTTATGTTATGGGAACGTTTCCCTAATGTTTCCATTACATAACAAAAACAATAAAATGTTATTTTGAATGTTATAGGAACGTTCAAAACAGCCAAGCATTTTTACATTTTGTAACTTTAAAACATTCCACTAACAACTTAAGAATAACGTTTTTGATATAATATATAACGTTTAAAAAGTTCTGCTAACGTTACTGCAAGAATGTTTTTGATAACTTTAGGAGAACTTTGAGAGAACATTAGTCAATGTTCTAAGAAAGTTCTCTGTTGGCTGGGTACCTTCAAAAATTTCATGCTTATACTCTGCAGTATGGTTTGCATGTTACGTTGATTTATGGATCGCAATATTTTTGCAATATATTGTTGATGTTTTTAAGTTACAGCAATTTATCTTGTGTGCCGTGCATAAAGCGTTTTAGGCTTGCGGATGATAGCATGTGCGTTCAGCCACGGCTTGGTTTCAAACGCGAGCTTGTCTCAGTGCAACTTCTAAAAACTGTCAGTTTGGAGTTGCGAGATTTAGCAGAACGGTCGCCCGTTATCTGTCGCTGAGTCGAGTCTGTGTGTGTTGTGGAGTCGTGTTTATGTTCAGTACTGCAGAGAAAAGCTTGTCTTCCGGCTGTATCTCAGTTTTGCAGGAGGTGGTCTTTAGGGAAGACTCGGAGAAGGGCGGCCTGGGCGTGGCACAGAGGAGTTGTTTTGGGGTACAGGGAAGCTGTTTCCTGTCGTCGCTCTCAGAAGGTATAGACCTCCCTCACACTTTAATTGAGAGCTGCTGTTAGTGTCTTGCCGTGTTGTATTACTGTACAGTGTGTGTTTGTGTTGGGATGGTGTGTATGTGTGAAACTAATACAGTGTACTGTGGGAAGAAGAAGTGAAGGAAATGTGAGATGTTTATGTTTGTTTGGTGTTGTCAGTTTTTGTAAAGTGGGTTTGCTGTCGTTGTTGTTGCAGTGTGGAAATAGCTGTAGCATGCATGCTTTGTTGTAGCATACTTTTGGCATTCAAAGTGACCTACAAGACACTTCTTAAAGGGACAGTTTTTCTGAAGTTGCCTGACATTACATACAGAAGCTCAATCAAACCCAGATCTTTAGCCACAAAGCTACACCACTGTGATTCCTTAAAAAAGAAATACTTTAAATACAGTGTCTAAAATTATTTATTGTTATTTGCCCTTATTATCCAGACCCATTAGATCTTGTTGCTTACATTGAATTGCTTATTTAGAGTGAAAATACTATTCACATCAGATGTTTATGCCTGCTCATTTTTGTAGCTGTTAAATCTATTTAAGAAAGCAGTTATATTCTATATTTAAGTCATACCAGACTTTTGACCATCTGCATAAATTATACAATATCGTTTTTACAATATTGCCATAATGTAGTTTATTCTGCAACAAAGTGGAAGATAATTTAAATTATGTATGTACTGCAGACACCACCAAAGACATTAAATCCATTTGTTAAATTTGTGGCCACAAATATCTTTCTATCCAGACGTAATACACACTGAATATATCAGAGGCACTTCAGTAACACAATATTGTGTTGTCCTCGAGGAATTTGTTGTTGAACATGAGTTTTGCAAAGCTTAAAAATGACACAAATAAGCTTCGTAAGTTTGTCAAAAACCAGCAACTGTATTTGTTTCAGTTGCACTCATTGTAACAGATTTTTAAACACATTTTAAAACACTCAGAGAATAAAATAACGCATCCATCAGTGTTTAGTGTGCATCACAGTAAGTCTTATTTTATTTAACGCATGATGCTTATAACTTTGAGGCTGAAGTTAGTGGCCTGTTTTACTTTTAGCTCCAGTAATGAGATTTGCTTATATGGATTTATAATAAAGGAAGTGTATCACGTTACACTATTTTGTTCAGAAGTTTGCTCCATACACATTCAATTAACCAACCGAACCCCCTAATAAAAGTACCATAAAAGTTTTTTTATGCCTGAAGCCATTCCATAGCTTTGTGTAAACAAACAGAAATAAAAACTTTTACGGTAAATTCACATATTCTAAATGGGCTCATCATCTCCTTTCATGCTCCATGGAAAGACAATTTGTAGAAAGAAAGTTTGAAAGGGTGAGTTCATAATGAGTAAATGATCAGTTTTTTTGATGGGGGGGCCAAACTACTTTATTTCTTCAACTGCTTGCAGTGTAAAATTACTCATCCATCAAACAAGGTTCAAACGATCCAGAGGCTGGCTGCTGAAATCTTTACTGTAATAGTGTCTTACCGTTTCGTTACCGTACGGTATGTCTGTGTTTGCCGTAAATACAGGATTTTAGCAGGCTGGTGCAGCATTGACTTTATTACAGGGAAAGCTCTCAGCTGATTGATGTGCTGTGTAGAGGTGGAGGTCTATATTGTTCTCCATACGCTCTCTGGCTGTCTTTCTGACGCTGGAGCAGCGGGGAGAAGCTTGGCAGGCCCTGCTGGAGCTCCACAGTTTAATTGTTTAGGGTGAAGTGTATGGAGGAATGATGAGAGGGAGGGATTGTGAGGTAAGCGCCTGAACACACTCCAACGCACTCAGTGACCCCTGCTGTGTCTCTAACACACACTCTCTCTCTCCCTCTCTCGTTCTTTCTCTCTCTTTCTCTCTCTGTCACTCTCTCTTTCTGTCACTCTCTTACTCTCATTCTTTCTCTCTCTCTGTCACTCTCTTTCTCTCTTACTGTCATTCTTTCCCTCTCTCTGTCTCACTCTCTCTGTCTCCCTCTCTCTTTTTCTTTCTTTTTCTCTTTGTCTTTGTTTTTCTCTTTCTCTCTCTCTGTCTGTCTCTCTCTCTCTCTCTGTCTCTCTCTCTCTCTCTCTCTCTCTGTCTCTCTCTCTCTCTCTCTTTCTCTGTACAGCTCAGAGTCCCACTGCAGCAGATCCTCTTCAGCAGGCGTATGCTGGAGTCCAGCAGTATGCAGGTCTGTCACTCAACAAGAGGCTGTTTGTGATTTTCCTGCATCTGAACGTGTCGCGTCTACATAAACAAACATTAAGCGTGTTAAGTTAATAAAAGCTGCATGCATCATGCGTCTGTGTTTGCTCACGCGCTGGAATAAGAGTCGTGTGTTATCTGACACACTGGCGTGTGTGTGTGTGTCTCAGCAGCCTTTCCCGCTGCATACGGACAGATCAGTCAGGCTTTCCCCCAGCCACCTCC
>JAZGTK010015183.1:0-13340 GCA_036877625.1 Ambastaia sidthimunki
AGTAAATGTCTAATTTCACCTGTTTTGTTTAACTGCTCTGTTCTATTTATAATACACCCAGACTTCTGCTTATCTCATTGCTTTCTCTCTGTTTCCCGTTTCCCTAGAATTCCAACCTGTGACAGTTTTTCGTGTGTCAGTTTGATTTTCCTTTTCCCGTTTCCTTCTCTTTGACATTCAGTCTTTACAATAAATGCCTCAAGTTTCGGTAAATCACATTTTGGCAAAGCATTTATGGTGCCAAACCTTTTAGTTTTTAATCGTCTTTACTATAAGCAGATGTATCGCCCTACATTTGCCGCTCTTAACATATTTAAATTTGGCAGGTAATACGCATCCTGCCTGATGTATTATGTTTTATACCTGTTAAAACACCCTGAACCCTGGATTTCTCTCACTGTGGGATAGGAGGTCTGATACTTCAAAGTAATACCTGCTAAGCAACATTAACAGGTGTAAACAGTGAGTCTGAGGCTGCTAAGCTTGGCATGACGCTTCGATAAATTCCACTTCATTTGAAAAGCTTTCAGCCATCACATACCCCTCCTCCATTCCCTCTCTCTTTCTATCTCTCTCTCTCGCCTGACCAGAGTGATCACATTTCCTCTGGGAATGCTGTGTGCATGATTGCAGACCTGCCTTGTCAAAAATCTGCCCAGTGTTTCTATATTTCTTTGTGAGACACCTTACTACTGAATAATGCATGAGACCTACTCTCATTACATTTCTCTCTCTCGCTCTCTTATCCTGTTGGTTGAGCTAGCAGAAGCGACAGCTCAGGTAGAGCTGGTCACCCCCTTCCCAGCAGCCCCTGCTTCTGCTCTCATCACCTCTGCTGCCCACTGCTGACAAAATGGGCTTATTTGACTCCTCACCCTGTGGCACAGATGAATAATTCACCTCACCGGCACACTGCTGGGGAGGGGCAGGAATGTTTCGTTTGACAGAGCGTGGACAGAGGATTATGGGATTGTGCGTTGGTGCTCCACTCCTACGCTGTTCAGGAGAGAGGACTTCAGACTGGTGCTGGCCGGCCTGTTGAAACTTGGATTTGGCAGGAACCCAGCTAACAATTTTAGGTGGTAAATATGCTTCCGTAATGTTTGCATTAAGTAATAAATTGTTAAAGATGTTATTGAGACATGACTAAAACGTTTTGTAATTCTGTAACGTTTTTAGAACATTCCACTAACCGCTTAAGAATAACGTTTTATATATATATATATATATAGGTAACGTTCTCAGAACATTGGTCAACATTCCCCAGTTGGGTCCTATTGAGCTGAGTTTTGGGTCTGGCCTGCACTGTGACCCAAACTTCTTCCACCCTTGTTTTCTGTCATTTCTCTAGTTTGTCCCTCAATAAAATGCCAACACACTCTCAACAAACACAGTATGAGCTCAGTAAATCACATTAGCTCTATTGGCTACCGATTTTTCCACATAATGTACCCGTGGGCCTGCGACAATCCCCTTGTGTGTCTATTAAATGAGATCTGTCCTGAAGAAATAGAAGCTGTGTCAGGCCAGAAGGACAAGATAAATAAGGTACATCACAATATCACACTTCTCATGACCACCACGAATGACTTCAGCTGCCCAAACAAGCTTTTCTGGAGGTAGAAGGACACCATAAGGAGGTCAGCTCACCTTTTTTGTCTTTGCAATAAAGAGAAGCTCTTTTTAGACATCTGTGCTCTAATTTCCAGCAGGCAAGTTCAGGTCTTCCTTATCTGTCTTGTTCAGCGCAGACAAAGAAAGAACTTTCCCCTCCTCTCTGGTGGAGACAATAACCAGTGTAGATAACCCAGTACTGAGGAATTAATTATCTGACCTTTTAATTCAGTGTCATGGTGATTAGCACACTGTGGACGCTTTAGCATAATATTTTTGCTCTCTTCCCTGTGCTGGGCCCTCTGGAGCTTGTCAGCCCCTCCTCTGTCATTCCTGACAGTCCCTGCCTATGAATGTGATTTGTGGGAAATGAGATTTCCTCTTCGTACCAAATGGACTGATGACATTTCATTGCAGGGGGATAATTATAAATGTTTTTATATTTCATTGACTGCTGTGACGGAGAAAGCCATGTGATGTTTTAATACAGACGTTTAGCGCCATTATTCCTTATAATAAGGCGAGTGACTGTCACTGATTAACTCTTCATACAGTGTGTGGAGGACAAAACTTCAGGACAAAGTGAATGAAAAAAACTACATTTAGAGAAATAGATTTTTAGCCATTTTTCTGAATGAATCAAAGTACCAGAATTCCTACACGTTGTTTTCATTTGTTTTGCATTATGGGAATATGGAAGAGTATTTAACTTGCAAGTATTACAAACAGCAAATTCTATAACATTTGTGTTATCATTTATATTAACAATGTTTGTTTTACTTTAGCAGGGTCACATCAGGATCTCATAAACATATCAAAAACATTCTTGCAGTAACGTTAGTGAAACGTTATATGTCGTATCAAAAACGTTATTCTTAAGTTGTTAGTGGAATGTTTTAAAAACATTCTTATAACCAAACAGGGATGTTAAAACAACGTCTAAAAAACTGGACGTTTTTTAAAACAACATTTTTAATGCTTTTTTACTTGATGGAAGCGTTAAGGAAATGTTCTAACAACCTAAAATTGTTAGTTCTGTAAACTACAGCAAACCCCAGCAGCCCAACATCTCCCCAACATTCTTCTCCAACTCCAACACATTCTCTTCCTCAGCCAACTCAAGCAGTCACGGCACAAAGACGAACAGCTTCTCACAAAGATGCTAAATCATCCCCATCCGTTGAGTTTAGCTGTATGCACTGAGATTAGATGAAACTGAAAGTGTGGGCATACACGGGGGACTAACGCTCAGACAAAACCCCAGCTACACCCTCAAGCTTAATACCAGAGAAGAGACAGAGGCTGTTTTTGAATTACAATATCCTGCTAATCAGCTCTTTTTGACAAAGATAACTTCCCCTGAGGATGAGAAATTTTTGCTACAACTTCATTTCTTGTTTTGTAGGAGAAAAGGAAAAAAATGTGATAGGCACCCATTCATTGAAGCATTAATTTCATGTTTTTTTTTTATTTTGGAACATTTGGAGTCTGTTTTTTTTTATTCAAATTACTTTCCTAGGGGGGATTATGAAATTAGAGCACCATTTTGAGGGATTAGGCTGGTTTAAAGTTTCAGGCGATGGATGAGAAAGCTTGTCTATGAAATACAGGAGTTTCCTCAAAACTACAGGGATGAAGAATAAAAGCATTTTCAAATGTTACTTGCAATAAAAATCAGTTTAAGACATGAGGGCATTTAATACTGCTTAAGAATCACAGGGACCAATAAACTAATATAAACTAACTAACTTATCTCTCCCTGTTGTAGATCATCATAAACGCAAATACAATATATAGAAAATGCTCAAGATGTTTTAATTACCTAAACTATGGATGAGGAACATTTGTAGAATTTGTAAATTATTTATAGTCTCATTACTGGCTTTAACATAAATGTGTTGACTTCAAACATTTTTATTACATTTTTAAAAAAAATGTATACCAACTATTTACAAATTACGGCTTTGACATATGATATAAAATGTTACAAAGGTTCTACTGCTGTTATGGCAAAAACGTTTTTGATCACTTTGAGAGAACTATAGGAGAATGCTAGCCCCTGTTAGCTGGGTGGGTGGCTGTGTATATTTGGATAAAATTTCTGACCCTCCTATATGGAGTTTCACTGGTCTGAATTCATTGGTCAGCTGAGATATGACACCTCATTCTCAAAAGCATGAGAAGATTCCAGCTGCTTTTAATGCACTGCTAAAGGTCAGGTCATAATCACTTCTCTTAGGCCTGCTTTCCATTTAATTGTCTTCCACACATAAAGTTCCTACTTCCCACTCTCTAATTATTGTATCCAGTGGCTTAATACACAGGTTCATAAGATCCTACCCAGCCTTTAGTCTGTTTCTTACAGGACCTTTGGGAAACATCCATCCAGCTTAATTTGCAATCACAACCTAAAAGGATGTAGACATACAGCCCAGAAAAGTGTATCAGCAACATCTTTGTGATCCGTCTCCAACGTAGACCTCTATAAAACACTCATGATAGCGTCTGAGCTTCTCTCCTGCCATCGTTGAACAGAGAAAAAAGTTTGTATTCGCAGCTTTTGTCTGTATTCTGGCACACAAAGCGCACAAAGGGTTATTGTCCCTCTCCAGCTCTGGAAACATTTCCTTAAGCTCACCTCAGACCAGGCAATTTATCCTTTTTTTTCTTCTTTTGCCTTTGTTTTGAAGACAAAGGTGATGAATTTAGAGTGTGTGAAATGCCAGGCAGACGACAGCGAAAAACGAAGTGTGCCATTTATTTTCTCAGCAGGTGTGATGCGCTGGGCCTGGTGTGAGCCTCCGTCCATTGTCCTGCCGCAAACACGCCCCGTTCCCTGTAGAATAGCCGCCTCTCCCTGGCCGTGCCAATCCCAGGACACAAAACTGGCAACAAAAGGTGAAAATGAGTGTAAATTGCAGTTATTTTTCCCTTTTTTCCTTTTGTAATTTGAACACTTTTGATTTGCTTTATTTTTTTCTGGAAAGGAGCTCGCTGACACGTTATTCACAGGTTCTTGTGACAACGCAGGTTTATGATTACTTTCAAATGGTGTTACAATGAATCTCGTGAACTTTGACCTGTAGAGCAGCTTGTGACATCATTGTGTTCTTTGGTTTGCTCTGCATAATTGTAGATTTGATTAGACTTAAATTAGCTTTAAAGTGCAATACTGTATATAGCTTATAGTATAGTATAGTATAGTATAGTATAGTATAGTATAGTATAGTATAGTATAGTATAGTATAGTATAGTGTAGTGTAGTGTAGTGTAGTGTAGTGTAGTGTAGTATAGTATAGTATAGTATAGTATGTACAAAATGCAATCACACCCACAACCCAGCTAACAATTTTAGGTTGTTAGAACATTTCCCTAATGTTTCCAGTTCTAGGCATGTTCAATTCATTTTAAATGCATATTTTAGCCATCCATCTTGTAATTAACTTGAGACACACTGGCCTTGTAAAATGATTGGTCCTGTGGCTGTCCACCGCAGTGTCTGATTGGACAGTGTTTATGATGACCTATAGGGGACTGTATACAATGACAAATATGGAGGCACATATACCTGCCCATACAGTAGCAGCTGTTCCTCACAGAGAAACATTCAGTGCCTCATCTCGTTTAATATGAAATAAATTGGGCCCTTTTTTTCCTTCTAACAGCATATTATCATGTCGGGTTACAAATTAGACACAATGCCACTAACTGGCTGCAGTTGGGGGGGAATCAGGCATCACAAAGATCTAATTGTTCTCTTGACATTTTTGTCAGGAGGACAATTAATTTTATTCCTCTACATAACCTCCCCAAGTACTGTACAATGGCATTTTAAGCATTCGTAATGAGTGTGAGCGAGAGAATGGTTAAAGCAATCATTATATTATTTAACAAACGAATTTAATTGAATTGGATGTTGGGAGTGTGTTTCAGTGACGGGTGACATTGATGTTCTGCCTGATAATTCAATATTGTAAATGGGATTGTTTTGGACAGAGTACAATCTTCACTGCATTAGGCCGCGTGTCCACGTTTCAGCGCTTGAGAGCGTTTTGTAGACACAATGGTTTTTCAGCTGAGATACTGTGTGGTGTTTGCCCCGCCCCCCTGCATTCTGATTGGACAGCCAGGCTAAAAGTGACATTGACGTGTGGAATTTTACCCAAAGATTAATATTTTTTAACTCTTGGCGAACAGAAAAAAAACAGAGTGCCCAGCGCTCGGCGAAAAACAGATGTAAATGTAAAAGTAAACGTTTTTAAAAACGTGAGGCTTTCATTGCATTGAAACGTTTTAAAACGAAATTGAACATTGTGGTGAACAACATCTGCATGTAAACGGCTTGCGTTTCATGCTACGTTTCTGACCCCTCCCTCCCCCTTTCTCTTCCCCCACCATTCTCTCTTTTTCTCGATTTCCCAGACTTTCAGCATCTATTTGAATGAAAATCGAGGATGAGTTGTATTTCAGCACAACTGAATTTACACAAAGCAATTTACAGAAAGCCGGCACTCGTGGGTTTGTCGAGTGCTCAACAGTTCACTTTGGCTACATTAGACAGATGCTTCCATCAGTCCGGGCCCCTCAGGGGACCGAGAAGGTGCTGTACATGCGTGTCTTAAACTGAGGTAAAACTCCTAATTTATTAAGTATTGATCACCACAAATGACAGTAAGTGCTACAACATTTAGTGAGCAAATAACTGACAAATTGACAGACAATTTTCTTACATTTGGAGTCTTTAATGGCTTAAGTACACAAGAAAAGAGTGTAAAAATATTAGCAGCCATAGACCACGAGAAAAACAGAAATCCATAATAGCTATTACACAATCCTCCTGACATTGTTAACTTACTTTAATGCCTTAAACAACGGACGTTCTGGGCTGTAATGATGCATTTGGTGAGTGTTTCATACTTTTTGGCCAAAAATTACATAGTTTTATTTGATTTTTTAAATGCAGCGTGTAATGCGATACGCATGATGCATGCTGCAATGAAATTATACTGTTAGGAGAAAGTACCTGAGATTGTATTGTAGTAAATGTGGTTAATCTGGAAGGACTTAATTTCATTTAGATCAACAGCTATCTTGTTCCGGGCTGTGAGAGAAATGCTAATGCGACCTCATTAATCTATTAGGCCTGATGGATTCTCGGTGAGGTTCAGGAAGATTAAAATAAATAATGCATTATTTTCAGCGGTCTTGGCCTGCTCGGACCCTCACACCTCTAGGGCAATTAAAAGGGGTTAGAGTGCCTTCACTGTTCAGCTGTGGTACGAGGAATAAAGGGCAGATGAAAATTTTTGAGTGATAGCAGTATCCTCAGCTCTTCTAAGACTTTATTAATAACGTGCAGGAAGGCATCTGACCAGCTTTAGACTTGACCTGAAGACTTGTTTATCCCTGTGGGGCCCCGCACGTGCCAGGCTGGAAGGGGCGTAGAGAATGTGGGTGAGAGGTTTTAGCCGTTTACCATGGAGAGCCCTGCAGGAGGTGTCCGGCATTCAGCACAGCCTCAGCTTTGTGCAGATCAGGTCAAAATGTTTTGGTTGTGTTATAAATAAATGGTGTGTGCATGGAACTCTCTTTGCTTGTTTTTAAAAAGGCTCTTCTTCGATAATTATGGTGAGATACTTTGACCAAAATGACAATTCAGAATAAGAGTTAAAAAATATCTCAGTATTTACAGGCTGTTTAAAAAGTTTTAATTAAATAAGTGTTCTGTTTAATTATTCCATATTCCCATTTCAGGAGAAAGGAAAGAACTGGGATTTTTAACTAAACAAGTTTTTAAAATGAGCGCTCGGTTGCCAGGTCAGGGATCAGCAAAAACACTTAAAATGAGAAACGTAAAGCTTTGCTTTTCAATAATTATATCTGTACTGAGATCTGTACTGTAGGAAAAGTTGGAAATAAAAAGTCGGTGTTACTATTGTGTTCTATTATGCTGTGAAGATCTGAATAAATTCTTGAATATCGTGGGGATTGACTTCACGTCTAGAGAGTTTCAACTAACCCAAAACTGAAAGATAAGCAGTGGTGTTTTTTTACTTTCTTTTAAAAAAAAAAAGCTTGTATCTCTCAAAGGGTTTTGACGTTAATTTGAAGAAATGTTCCTTTTTCAATTCATGTCTGTTTAAAATCAGCAGTTGCTTGCAGTTTAGGAGGATTTAAACTTGGGAGGCCACATCGTGGAAAGTTGGTATTGTTTATAGTTTAAATATAGTAAATGCACTTTTATGATAGATTTTAACCTGGCTCTGTAATTCGAAAAGACTTAGCTAATTACAATTTTGTTTATCATTGTTATTTTGAGTTAGTTCAGCCAAAATGATTAACCTTATGTCTTTCCAACATTTTGAAGAATGTTATTGTATGTTTGTTTCATACAATAAATGTTAATGAAGACTGAGGCTGGCAGTCACAAACATTCATCTTTTGTGTTGCAGGGAAGAAAAAAGTCATGCATGTTTGGAGCAACATGTGGGTAAGCGATTTTTTTTAATGTTTTGGCCAGCAGCCACAGGAAGTACAGATGCACCCCAAAACTGAGCTTAGGAGCAGGGCCAGTCACAGGAAGTGGTTGAGATTATTGCAAATATGTTTTGAGAAAAAGTATAAAACATTGATGACATAGGTCTGCCACATTGGCTAAATACATTACACAGCTAATGGGTTATTTCAGTGGATGCTTGGGTCAGGGGTTGAGGGGTGGGGGATATGGTGTGTTTAGTGAAAATAGACAGAGTTTCCACATCATCTCTTCAGAAGTCGGACCCCAGGCACAGAGCCGGTGGACCGGGGAACATTCCCTTATGGGGAACATTTGCTCTTCTAAACACCAGTGAACATGCTGCTGTCTTTGTCCTTCCAAACGGTTATTTTATTACAGTTATTTTAAACGGTATATTATTGTTTCTATCCAATCAAACTTTTGCATTCTGCCTTATTGCACTTAAAGCCATCTTTAAATCTTTCCCAGTTCTCATTTTAATATATCACGGTTATATATTGCTATGCGAAATGAATGTCATTTGAACATAAATTCCATCTCTTAGCACACTGAGAGTTCAACTAATCTTGGATATAATAAGATTTTTTATTCTCTGCACTTTTGTGTTTGCTCAGGCTATAATTTGGCCGCCAAAAGTGTCACAATTTGCAGGCTTTTCTCCATGTCGATGGCCCATGTGTCTGTATTAAGCGCTGGAGGCCCTGCGTCCTGCTCACTGGTTCCGCCTAAGATTTTTATTATCGTTTTCAAAGCATCAAAGGTTTCCTCCATCCGAGCTTAAAGAGATGAAAGTTTTGCTTTGTTCCATTTCCACGACATCACTATCATGCATTACTTTCTTTTTATATGTGAAATTACCTTCTGGATTCTCATTGAGAGAGCCGTCTACAATACTGTACTTTTCCCTCACGTTTTTATCACATCAGATTGTATTTTTCCACCTCCTCCAGAAAGATACAAGCCACTTTTGATATTTCTCTCTCTCTCTCTCTCTCGCTCTCTCTTTCTCTCTCTCTTTTTTTTTCTCCTCTCTCTCTGTCTCTCTCTCTCTCTCTCTCTCTCTGCTTTTCTTTGTAAGATTCATATGGCAATGCATTTTCTGGTCACCACTGCCCTTGATGGACTGTAATCTCAAATGACAAACGCTGCCTTGTTTGTTTCATGTGTCGTGACCGGGCCTGTCTGTTGACTGATATGTTTTTGTTCTTTCTAGCATCAGGAAAGCTGGAATGGCCACTTAAGACACACTTTGAAGATACGAAAATGCACTTTACCTAAAGCACTTCGTTTCAAAGGTAAAGAAACAAGAGAAATCAAAGCATGTATGAAGATGCGTGTTTTCTTTGTAAAACGATTCATATTTATGAAAACTCTTTAAAAATACAGTAAATAAATGTTATTTTAATGTAAAAATGCAATTTTTTTTGTTAGGTTTAGAGTGTGTTTAGAGTGCAAGAAGAAAGCTTAGGGCTGACACACAACCTCTGTTCTACAGCCTCTGTACTGTAGAAATTAATGTTAATATTTTGCATATAATGTAACAGCCAGGATAACCCAACCTCTCAACCTCTGATGAGAAACCTTTTTCCTCATGTGACTTAATGTCATTCTGGTGTTATTTAATTTTTGAAAATTGAGATGAAATTAAGATGACAATGTCACACGAAATTATCACGGGCTGCACTGCTAAAAATTGCTACAGTATGAAATATGAAATCGTTAAGCTTAACCAATAAACATTTTGATCACATTTTTATTTATGTCCATAACACATCCTTTTTACAAGTAGTCCTGTTTCTCTGGTTAACGAGAAACTGTTTAAATGTTCATAGTGCTTGTTCTCTGAAATATCTACATCACTCAGTGAAAACTCAAAGCAAATTGGCTTGGCACTAAGAGTTGATGGGCCACTCATCTCATATTGGAATTCCCATTGCAATAAGCTTTCAAAGTGAATTACAGAACGAGTTCCATTTAAAGGGGCACCTTCATGGAGTCCTGCTGTATCATGTTCAATTGTTGATTCATTGACAAAATGCTTTTAAAAGTTCCTCATACTTCTACTTATTTTTCCCTTCGTTCATTTGTGCTCCCAGAGGCTCCCTTTGAAGTCTATAATTCCTGGCGTAAACATTCATACTAACCCTGGTTTTACGTAGGTTTAGGGAAATGATGGCCGTTCTTGAAACGGTTAGAGTAGTTTTCTATCAATTTGACAATTTCAGCATCGACTACATGTGCATCATTCTGTAAATCGGTTTATTATGGAACCGCGCTGTAGTTTTTCCTCAGCGTCAGAAAAATTGAGGCCTGCAAGTTGTTTATGAAAGCGCAAAGTTTGTTGACAATCCAGCCAAAACTTCAGTCCAGTTGGCCACAATGAGTTGGTCATTTGAGCTTTGTAGTAGGTTCTGTACTGTTCCTTGACTCTTTCAAGTTTGAAAATGGCAGTGAATAGTGCCTGAGATTTTGAACCTCCAAAAAACGCTCCCATCCATCCATACTCCAATTCCAGTTTGTTAATAAGTCATCTGAAGCTAAACGATACATTTGTGAAAAAAAACGATTAATATTTTGAGTTTATTAGTGATCCATATAATGCATTTTAGCGTTTCGTTAAAAATGTGTTTTCCTTCACAAACGTGTAGTTTCACTTTGATAAACATTAATTAACAAATGCTTTTTGCTTCAAAATCTCGGGCACTATTCACTGTCATTTTAAAGCTGGAAAGAGCCAGGATATTATTTCATATAACACTGATTTTGTTTGGCTGAAAAAAAGTCTTACACACCTAAAATGCCTTGAGGGTGAGGAATTTATGGGCTAACTTTTATTTTTGAGACAAGTACTTTGTCAGTCATGCTACAAAAAGTATGTTTAGTAACAAGTCTTCATAACACTCGCATCAGTGACCATAGAGGGAAAACAATGGACTTCACAAAGTTGCTAATAGTTTAAGCATGAATACAAAACTCGCAGCTTAGGAAGCGAGCGTTGATGTGTTGATATGTTCACGCCACAAAACGAAGCAAGGCAGGAGAGCGACGTTCCTTATTTGCATGGAAAGCCATTTGTAATTCTGGACTTTAGACATTCCTGTTCAGTGATTTAAGACCTTCAAAACACAACAGCTCATTTAAATAATAATGATCATAAAACATCGCCCGAAGCGTTCGGTGTGCACATCAAACATCGACTTCATAACATAGTAAACAAGAAAACAATGATGGCGAGCCACTTAATTTATGCTGGAAGTATTTTGGTGTTGTGTCACTCTGATTTAATTGACTCTACAGGCAAGCGTTTGTATGTTCAGTCGTTGTTTGTGATTGATTCTGTCTTTACAGGAATAACAGCGCGATGGACAGCAATATTCAGACCCCCATTAACCTCACGGATGTCTGAGGTACTCAAGTATGAACACATTTGCATTTCTTTTTTTTAGTTTGAAAAGGCGCCCAAAGCTGCTAAGACAGACTCATTCTATTAACCGCACGGGCGACTTTTTATACCCACAGATGGCTGTCATCAAACAAATCAATTGAAGTCACTTTGAAGCTATTATGATGGCTTGACATCAAAAATGTGGTGCAATTAAAATGGAGAAAACCCTTTGGCTTTGTGATTCTGAAGATTTAAATTTTTTGATGTCTTGACCTCAGATGATGTTTAATATACACACCTCCCCCGTCATCATATACACACGTTCAATGCTAATGTTCGGTTTTGTTCCACAGTTAATTTGAGTGCGAGCAAATCCAATTTATTATCTTCCTGTTTCTTCTTTCATCTTAACACAGCTTTATTAATGAATGAATTGGTCTCTTCCTTTGTGTGGGTGGGTCTGTGGGTGTGTGGGTGGGTGTTTGTGTGTGGGTGTGTGTCTATAGTATTTCCCTAACATTTCCAATAAGTAATAAAAATGTTAAAAATGTTATTTTGTTCAGTTGTTTAGACATTGTATTAACAATGTTGCTTGGTTATAAGAACGTTATTTAAAATTTTCTGTAATCGTTCTAAAATGTTTCACAAAATGCTTGAATTGTGATATATATAATGTTAAAACGTTCTACTAATGTTACTAGAAGAAACCATTTTTTGAGAACTTTAGGAGAGCATTAGCCAATGTTCCAAAAACATTCCCTGTTTGGGGTATTTTATTACATATTCTGACTATTTCCACAAAACAGATTACTTAAACTGCCACAAAGAAACTAATTAAGCAGTAAATCTTTCTTTTGAGCTGTTTCATTTGCATGAACCATCTGAATAAATTGATTCACTCAAAAGAACTTCCTTACAAAGAAAACAATGACATTGTAAGGCAGTTTTATGAGACGTTTCAGTGAAGTATTTGATTATTATGTCAATTCCTCCAGCTGTAGATCTGCAAGCACAACACGACGTGACATAAAACTAGCAATGTACTGCTTTGTCATGCACTGGTATTGGTTGGAAAAAATAGCTTGTTAGCTTGTGCTACACCGTTGTGAAAACTGCTGGGGTACTGTCATGCTACTGGAAAATGTAGTTAACTTAGTAGCGTCACTACTTTTGGTTAGTTACTCCCCAACACTGCATACAGAAATGAATTCTGAACAGTGAGATGTACATTAACAGCCTCCAAAGTCAGAAATATTCAGTGTTACTGTGTGACAGTCAGGGCCCAGTCTGTTCTGTACATAGCACGTGGTGAAACATGGCAAAATAGCAGGTGTCTCTCTATTCACTGCACTGAGAGTTTATCAGTCATAGCCAATGTGACAGACAGAACCATTTCCATTCTGCTCTCTGCATGTTTTATTCACACAATATACATACATTCCCTCTTACCCCCTCCGATGGGAGACCTCCGTGTTTCAGACACTGTCCTTCAACCAGAAGCAGCTGAATTTGAAGTTCACCTATACACAATTATGTTTGTGATCCTATTATGAAATTTTAATGAAACAAAAATATCCCAGCATTACCTCTTACCTTTACCCTCTAGAGAAGTGTCTTCAGAATCCTTGGAGGGCCAAGTAGAAATCCATGGGGATCACCTGAATTTATGGGTTTAAAGGTGCAAAGATGATTATTGATGACTTTAGCACTATATAATAGGTCTATATATGGCACCAACAAATTCAGGACAATAATGCACTTTATCTATATTTGTGCATTTTACTCTCTTGGTTATGATTGTTTGGTAATTTAATCCTGTTAACA
>JAZGTK010015184.1:0-13339 GCA_036877625.1 Ambastaia sidthimunki
AAACAGATGAGGAAAAAATAGCTTAAATATTTTATATTAATATTTTGGATTAAACAGAATACATTTTGCCATAAAACAGTAAACAGAAAAATCAATAAAAAACTAAGACATGCAGATATTTTTAAGGACAAAAACAGTAGGCACAAGAAAAGAACATAAAGAAATAAGGCTTACAGAAAATACATTTTTGCATAAAACGGTAAAAACATAGGATAAAAGAGTAAAAGTAAAAGCTTTACAAAAACTACATTTCAGAAACAGTAGAGCCATTTAAAAAAAGTATCAAAATACATTTAAGCACAAATACTGCTACTCTATACTTGAAAACAAAGTATAGAAAAAGAGAAATTATACAATAGATAAAAATTATAAATGAAATATATATCGTAGAATGTTCTTTTACATAACTAACTGTAACGATAACTTAGAGTCTGTGGGATTAAAACCATAATTATGTCTGCTGTTATTGATCAGTCCATTTATGTTTATGATTCCATTTAGTTCAGAATGTTGTTTCGGATCAATTCTTATAAGCTTAAAGGCCTTGTTGACAAGACTCTGCACCATTCTTTGGCCATTGATCCAAATCTCTGATCTCAAGATTTGCTTCTCCTAAAGATCTGTGTTTAAACATTAGCCTGTTGTCAGCTTTTCCCTAAATTCTGCTCTCGCAAACAGCATCTACTGCAGCGCTGGCACACTCACACTTGCTTTTGGATGCGAGAGAAGACTTGACCACATGGTAGGGCCCATGTATCTGGATGTGGTGGTTGACTGCATTGTGGAGCTGCTGATTGGCTGGTTCTGTGTCTTTCATTTGTGTGATGGAGCAACAGCAGAGTTTATCCACTCCACCCCGTTCAAGCTCACCTGAACAACAGTGCGGGCCAAAAATGGGGCCAAAATCCAATTCAGCATCTGTTTGATGATAGAGGTGACATTGAAGAGGGAATAGGTGCAACTGACAACAGGTACAAAAAGCCACGAAGCTGAGTTACATAGATTCTAAGTAGGTCCAATCCTCCATTACTGTGTCCAGGCCTGATGCCCAGCAGTTTACCAGAAATTCAACTGTTGCCAAAATCAGGGTTGCATAGTACACAGAGGGGAGTTATCATGCCCTCCAGAAAAGAACTGAAGGAGAGAATGGTGGTTGCACAGTCTATCAGCCCATAGAAGATAGGCAAAACTTTTGTGGTGGATGCTGTCATTTCAAAGCCTGTATATGGACACATATGAAAGCAAAGTGTCATATAACTGCACAATTTTTTTTATTGCATTTATTGTAACAGCTAGATAACTGTACATGTTCAAAACTTGCTGCCACAATAAAGGGTGTTTTGGACGGTTGTCAGTGTGTTGCAATACAGTTACTAAGTTC
This sequence comes from Ambastaia sidthimunki, assembly GCA_036877625.1. Taxonomy (NCBI): domain Eukaryota; kingdom Metazoa; phylum Chordata; class Actinopteri; order Cypriniformes; family Botiidae; genus Ambastaia; species Ambastaia sidthimunki. The sequence goes on from JAZGTK010015184.1 coordinate 1,382, forward strand.
TTAGCAGTTTTTAAAATGTTGCTGGCAAATGCCAAAAATTAAAAACTGTGCTAAAAAGCAATTTAATTGTTGCATTGCAAAATATTACAGAGTTTACATTATGTAATTAGATAACAATTTGTTCGAGTACATTTCTAAGATCTTCTTTACATTTACATCTTTACATTGATCCTTTAACATTAGGCTTGAGGTAATTGTTCCATCTCAATGGAATCCTTTATAATGTTTTGCGATATTTATTTACATCGGGTGACATTTACAGATGTTATTTTGTGTATCGACACATTACGGTTTACATTGGACAATGTACATTTAAAGCGTTGTTTATATGTATTGTAATGCTGTTTTGTGGCCACAAAGTAAAACACTCCTTAGAAGTTATAGCAGAGCCTTTGCGGGTCTATTCGAAACCCAGCAGGTTTGGCCTCTTTTTAGAGGCCAAATGAACTCATTAATGAAGTCCATTTCCATTTCTGAATGCTGGCTTACTGCTGTCTGTAAAACAACTTGCAACCATGCAAATCGTGCAAACCAAAGGCAAACATGACCAGCCACAGCTTATGTACACGTTAGTGCCCTGTGGGGTTTTCTACGTGTGAGTTTCAGGGGCTGATAACTGTAAGTTTAAAGGTTGGGCAGAGCTTTTTCTTTTCAAGGAAATCGTCCAATCAGGTCAAACATTTTTAGCGGAATTTTCAGGGATTTCGCCTGAAATATTACAATAAAGAAAGACAGTAGCAACGCTAAATCAGTACAGGCTAAATTGTTTAGGCCGAATTAAGGAAAAATCTTATTATTTTTTTTTTATTATTATTAAGGAAAAATCTTAACCCATGTTTTTTCAATAAATGTCCATTTGGTTGTTGTACTCCAATCTATCCTGTAGGTGGCAGAAATGACTTGTGTTTTCTTTCAAGCAGTTTGACATTGACAGTAGTTTGTGCTTGTTAGGATTTCTCATTTACAGCATCCAGACGAAAAACACAGACATATGACTCCATAAGAAAACAAAATGGATTTACGAGTAGCATGAATGTGTACTAAGCATCATGATCGACAGGGTTTAGACGTGGATAAAAGGTTCAAGGAAAGTGCTTGCTGGAAAAGACATCCGAAAGGTAACTTCTTGTTCGCGGAAGTATATTGTCATTGCACATAATGTTTATGTAATGTCTGCATTATATTGCTTTTTGTAAAATAACATGTTAGTATGTTAGACTAGCCCAAATCAAGGCGATCAAGGGGACTTTTAATATATATAATTCTTATATTATTTCTCTCGTGGCGTTGCCACGTTTGCAAAACTGCGGTTGCAGATCATCATGCTGCAATAGTCTCATCATTCATCAGACTGTTTAACCTTCACTTACTGAGAGGTAATGTCGCAAAACTGTGACAGTAAGATGCAAAACAAAACCACAAACAAAGCGAAGAAATAGCGCAGTGATTCGTAAAGCTCTTACGCAATTAACGCCTCCACTGGTCAAACCTGTGAACTGCCACATAGAGACCCTCATGTCAATCATTAAACTCCTCTGATGCAGAGCTCTTCAATAACACAAGACTGCAACAAAGTAGAAATAAACAAACACTGGACAAACAGTTGATCTGCTGAACATGAATTATCAGTGGGATGTTGTGCCCTTTGCTTTCTATTAAAATGAACGGGTCAATACGGTACATTACAACCTGTACACTTGAAAGCTTTAGTAGCTAAAGAACACTCCAAAGATCTCAGCCGGGTTGACCATTAACCCTGCCATTGATTACAGCTCTGTTTCTGACCTCACTAGATCTCTGTGTTTCACAGATTCAGAGACTGTTGACTTCACGGACTTCATATACTCCTGGTGTCTCCCGTGGCTTTTATTTCCTGCTTGATCATTTTTAAACCGTGTCAACCATGGCAAAGTCTGGATATGGCTACTACAGGGCTACTATCTTCCTCGCCATGTTTGTGGGATACACGTTGTATTACTTCAACAGGAAAACATTTTCCTTTGTAATGCCCTCTGTAATGCAAGAGATCTCACTGGATAAGGACGATCTGGGTGAGCATTTGCAACTTTACTGGCCTGTACTTTGTCTTACTTCTTTGTCATGTGCTCAGACATTTGAGAGGTCATATTATGAAACTGCCTTTTCCATTTCAAAAAGATGATTTTAAAATAAATGGTCTGTAAAGTTTTAGAAAGTTATATACATTAAATATGATAATATAACGGCTAAATGTCACATGGTCCATCCTGCTGAAATTGCCTATATGCTTGTAGCGGGTGTCAGCTTTTTTGTTATTGTCATTATTTACATGCCTTTTGAAGAATGTAGAATGACCCTGAATTAGATTGAATTGTACAGAAACCACAAAGGCATTTGGGAATTATTATTTAAGGCATTTTATTTCAGTCTGGATTAAATTATTCAGCACAGTGATTGAATTTATCTTATCTAGGTCTTTGTGTCACACAGTTCAGTGTGATAGCCTGTTGTTCTACTGTTCCCTCATACCTGAAGTGATTTTAAATAGGAGTTGCTCTTAACTCAAATCTAATCAAACTTTATTTAATCTCTCTGCACTGCAGGTCTCATCACCAGCAGCCAATCACTGGCTTACGCCATCAGCAAATTCATTAGCGGTGTTCTGTCCGACCAAATCAGTGCGCGGTGGCTGTTCTCTGTCGGCCTCTTTGCGGTCGGTGGCATCAATGTGGTTTTCTCTTGGTCCTCCTCGGTGGCCATGTTTGCAGCCCTGTGGTTTCTGAATGGACTGGGTCAGGGTCTGGGGTGGCCACCATGTGCAAAAGTGCTACGTAAGGTGTGGATACCATCCTTTGGTTTATGGACTCTGCATTATGTATAGAATAGAAACACAGATATAATGATTTGCTGTACCATTTGTGTCTTTGTTACAAGCATTTAAATAATTTATACATTGGTTTTGTATTATTAAAGTGTAATAATATTGTATTAATTATAAAATAAGATAAATAGTTCATCCAAATGTTTCTACAGGACTATATATTGCAGGAATATATTGTGGTTGTGGGTAGATTTACAAATGTCTATACTCTGTTTGAATAGTGGTTTGAGCCGTCTCAGTTTGGCACCTGGTGGGCAGTGCTCTCTTGCAGTATGAATTTAGCTGGGGGTCTGGGGCCCATCATTGCCACAGTGATGGCTCAGAGTTACAGCTGGAGGTCCACGTTGTCCATCTCTGGCCTGACCTGTGTGGTCACGTCCATCTTCTGTCTGGTCATTATTCGCAATGAGCCCAGTGAAGTCGGCCTGCCCAACATTGAGGCTGGTGCAAAGAAAGGCAAAGGAGGTATGAAGCCTTAAGTAATCACATTCATAAACTCCATAAACTTCAAATTATTTTATGACACAAAATAAAAGTTAACATAAAAATTGACTTTCTTTATACAAGTTATTTGTTTTGTATTACATTAAAATGTAATAATTTACTGCACATATAAAATGACTTTCTTTTTTGATTAGTCAACTTGCAATGCTATGTGACCTTTTGGTTAATAATTTATTTTATTTTAGAATTTTTATTTGTACCATTAATTCTGTTTCTAACCCTTTAAATTGCTCTATGCATATGCAGAGGCTGACAAGTACCTCAGAACGCTCTGTACAGAGCCCCTCTCTCAGAGAATATTAGTCTTTACTGATTGATGCTTGGCTCTTTCTGCTAGTAGGCGGGAATTCCTTCGCTAGAGTGGCCATATTGAACATTGCAGTTGCCCCATACAAAGCAATAAAAGTGCAGCATCTTGTTAATATTCTATAATCTTTGGTTTCACTCAAAAGACATTATATTATTGACGTAAAATAAGTTGTATCATGTTAACTTAATTTTACATAGCAAATTTTGTTTTGCATGGTACTCTGTGAGGTTGTGAAAGTGTGCATTAGATAGGGTTTGATTCTATGAACTCTTGCACCAAAACAGAGTGCAAGAGGAGTTTTAGTGTGTGCTTATTCATGTTTGTTTCTGTTGAAGGTCACTAACTCTGAAGTAATGGACTCTGAATCGTTTTGTCCCCTTCCTGAGACAACATTGTCCTTTTAGAGCCCTGTTTGTCCTCTGACAGTGCATTTTGATCCATTATCTACCTCTAAATTTCAGGCTCCAGCAAAGATAAAAGTTCTTTCAAAGACTTCATCCTTTCTCCATATTTGTGGGTGCTATCGCTGGGCTACTTGGTGGTGTTTGGGGTGAAGACCGCTTACACTGACTGGGGACAACTCTTCCTCATACAGGACAAGGGCCAGTCAACATTGATGGGTACTGTGTTGACCTGTGTGTTGAAGTATTAGTGTCCAGGTTTTCTAAAATGTAAGGATAAACTGTTGTGCTGTATTAAAAGCATTCAGAAGATAATTCATTGTGTAATAATAATCTCAAATGGGTTATCCAGTATCATATATTCTTATGTTATTTTGATACTTGCGGTCAACTTACAATATTAGCAAAGTTTTTCTTGCAAACAGACTTTTTTCATTTTCCACCCTATTTCTCTGCCACAATAAAACATTTTTGGCTGCTGTGCCTAAAATTCCTTCTATGTCACAGGAAGCTCCTTCATGAGTGCTCTGGAGATCGGAGGACTGATGGGCAGTTTAGCAGCGGGATACCTTTCGGACCGAGCTGTGGCAAAGGTGAGTTTACAGTTCACCACCAATATCTACATACAGGTAATCCAAATAACCCCAATCTACAAACCACTAAGTTTGGTTTCCAAGTTTGTTTGTTTCTTTGCAGAAAGGATTGAGCATGTATGGAAACCCTCGCCATGGTCTCCTGCTCACCATGATGGCTGGAATGTGCGTCTCCATGTATCTTTTCCGCTCCACCGTCACGGCACACAGCTCGAATGTGTGTTAAATATCTTCTCTGTACTCACATGCACTTGTCTGTGTCATTTCGTACTGTTATTGAATACACTGTTGTCATTTTAATTTACGACCAGGTCTGGATTCTGTTCTTGGGGGCAGCTTTTGGGTTCTCTTCATATGGACCAATTGCCTTGTTTGGAGTTCTGGCGAATGAGAGCGCACCATCAAACTACTGTGGGACCTCTCATGCCATCGTTGCTTTGATGGCAAATGGTGATAACATTTGCTGTTTACAAACCATAAATAGTAATTTAAATATTTAGGTAATAATACAAAAACAACACTGAAGTTTGGATCACCAGAACATAGTTTTTGGTTTATTTGTTAAGGAAAAGACGTCAACTTTCAGATGAAGTTTCCAGTTGACTATTTTCTGAAAATATCGTTTTTTTCCCTACAGTTGGTGGGTTCCTCTCAGGGTTGCCATTTGGCACCATTGCCAAACACTACAGCTGGAACACAGCATTCTGGGTAGTCGAAATAGCCTGCATCATCACCACGGTTGGTTATTTCCTACTCCGGAATATCCGCACCAAGATGGGAAGCCTACCTAAGAAGGCTGACTAAACATTAGAGTATTATTTAAATGTCTTTATACTAGTTTTTAAGGTAATGCCAAACAGTCGTAATTACTGAAAATGTGCCTTTTTGCCAATAATTAATGTTTGTGTGTTGTCAAATGTGGATAGATTTACATTTTTATGACTAACAAATGATGAAAATATTAGACAGCAAAAGGGACTTTCATTGTTTGAAGGTTTTTCCAAGTTGTGCTACCATTGACAATAGCAAATTACATCAGCACAGGACTTTCCAAAAATATATGCATTCATCTCAGTTTTACTGGATATATAGTCCCAGGACATTCCAAATCTTTACCAGTAAACAAAATAGAATACTAAGTTGTTGACATTGCATTCAGAAACATGTTATTTATTCTGTATTCCATTAAAACTGGATGACAGTGTTAATTGTTCTAATTACAAACTACTTAAACTGGGTTTTATAATTTACTGCTTGCTAGAGTTTGGAAAGCCATTTTCTCAGTGGCTTTGTCTTTAGTTTCAGAATTGTAACTGGTCCTACCTCTACATCTGTTTTACAGATTCATGTGTATGATGAAATATGTGACAGAACATAATGTGTTACAGCACATGATTGTTAAATAGCACAATGAAATGAGTTTATATAAATAAAAACTTTAAGGATCACATTATGTTGTACTCATTTACATATAAAGGATTTGCTTTTTTACTCGCATTTGAACTTAAATTTATCTTATTGTGACCTAAACTAAAAAAACTAGCATCCAATGTAAAGTATACTTGACAGTAAACATAAGATTTAAATAAAAATGAGGCTGTAGTTATATGATGAGCTGCCCAAACTTAACAGTTCTCCACAGGAGCTTTAGAACTTAAACTGTGTCCATGTGGATTATATACAAATGCTTGTCAAGAATTTTGTCTCACTACAAATTTTTGTAGTTACAAAGAGTTTTTCATCCTTTGAAGAAGTCCTTATCCAAACAACATCCATTTATCAGGATATGGTTGCTTGCAGAACATCAAGAGATGCTGTCAGGTGAATGAATATTACTCGATCCAGATCAGGATCCTGGTCCAAAAGTACCAGCCTTCTCTGCTATTTCCAGTGCACTCTTCAGATTCTGGTCAAAAAGCTCACATCTGAAAGATATTGTGCATTTCTTGTTAGGTTTTATATCACAAATAAAACACTATGTGAGGCTCATAAGCACATTAGCTACCTGATAGGCATTTCTAAGGAGTAGAAAGGATTCTTTAGCGCAAAGTCTGAGTAGAGTTCATAAATCTTTCTTAAGAGTCCATCAATGCCAGTCTGTCGAGGGTCTGCCAGTACAATGAACTTAATTCCTGCAAAACAAAAATAATCAAAATATGTAGCTTTAGGGTTTTGTTCAGCCATCACATTCGCATATAAATATATTTGCATCAAAAATATTGTTCCTACTTAAACTATACCTGTGAGAGTCTGAAAGCAATGTAGTTTAAACATATCTGTCTCCAACATTTCAATACCGGAGCTGCCAACCTCTGGTGATAACTGCGAACCAATAGCAAACAGCCTTAAATAGACAGGAGAATAAACATCCAATAAGGATTCACAAAAATAACAATTTCATACCTTTTTCAATAACATTGTAAACGGTTAACAGATCATTGATATATACAGAAATAAGAAACAGAAAAAGGTTTGGCTCACAGATTTTTATTTGTTCAATACTTAATTTCTTGTTTATTTATTTGAATTTACACAAAAGAAAGAAGAAAAAATACTTTGTGTGACTGCACCAGTGACAGTACTGGATTACTATGGATGTTTAATGTTAAGCATGGTACTAAAAGGTTACCATATTGATGAACCACACTACCCTACTCCAAAGTACTTTAAACAAAATTATGGTTCAGCCATTTACTTTGTTGGTGAAACATTACATAGTAATCACTTTTAATAATTAATCATTAGCTAATATTAAGTATTAGCCGATTGCCTAATAAATTACCAGCTCTTATTCTTAAAGAAGACCCTTTTAACTCACGCTAAACCGATTTCTGAATCCTCTAATACTCACGAGTGAAACATTGAAGCCAACATGAGTTTCTCATTGGACGTTAGTCGAGGGCGGCCAAATTTGATGGACACTGGATAGTGAGCAGGATCTTTTAGATACTCCAGTACCTCCTTCCCTTCCCCCGTGAATTTACCACTCACATCTGCCCCGTTAATGGACAGAACAGCATAACCCACTGCATACGAGAAACACATGACATCATTAACCAAATCATTGACAGTATTACTAATACATTGACTGTCATCGACTCTGACGGCCCATGTCATGAGGTTTTACACACACCATTGATACCATCCCGCTGTCCGAATGAAACAACTATCTTCTCATCATGAACCTTTAACACTAAATCAAGAGGAAAGCTGAACGTTTTCTCCACTTCAGCCCGAGGCACATGATTGTCGTACTGGTAAATAAGTCCACCAGCCTTATTAACAACATACACACTGAAGATCGCCATGTTTCTTCCTGTCGCAGGACAGGTGACGTGTGGAGCCAGTCATGTGACTGTGTCATGTGACTTTGTTGGGTCGGAAGAAAACGTCTTTACAATACAGTAAAAATCACACACGGTGCCCTACCTACCAGTGGTACTTTTAATAAACGAATGCTGTAATTTTGACGCATTAAATGTACAAATAAATTGTATTAAAAATATATTTTGAATATCGAGTATATATGTGGTACGTGATATTTTTCTCAGCGCTGACGATGACGGACCAATCACCGTCGGCTTTATCTGTAGTTTTTTTTTTTTACTTTTTAAACTTTTCTTTATTTTTTATTTTGGTGTTATATATTGTATTTTATATTGTAATCACTATACTTAAATACCTTTTAGTGTACAAAATTCCTCGGTAAGACTAAAAAGTAAGACAGAAATCTGGCTTTCTGAACCTTTTCTATAACAACACCTGTCTTACAGTAAGAAATACAGTAACTACATTAAAGTTGATTTTTCTTTAAAAATTGGATAATTAATTAATCCCAACCTATTACTACTTATATAATGTTTTCAAGGAAACTAAATTCTAACATCTAATACCAGTGTTTCAACAAAAAACATAGGCTTGGTTTCCTTCAATTAAATTCAATTTTATTTATACAGCACATTTTACAGTATTGCATTGCTTTAAAGCAGCTTTACATATAATGAAAAACAAAACACAGAAAACAGAAAATAATTAAATGTACATAAACTTTGATATGTTGAAACTAAGAGTTATTACAAATATTGCAAATAAGTCCTTTTATTTTTCTTTATCTAAATATTTAAGGCAATCACACACACACACACACACACACACACACACACACACACACACACTTTGTGCTTCTGCAACTAATGATGTGTAGCTATCAAAGACATTTTGTTTTATGTCGTGTCATTTTGTGTTAATTTCCATTTGTTCCATATTATTTGCTGCTTGTTCATTTATACATTAATTTCACTATTATTTTCTCTAGGGAAAATAAATAAAAAATAAATGTGTATTAAAATTAAAGATCTTTTCTATTTATACAGCTTTTCCAAACACAAGGCACAGGCAAGTTTTTATTGTATTGTATTTTTAATACTGTCTGCGACAGACTTCTTTTAATGCTGAATAAATGAGAGATTAAACCCAGCTTTGTCTTGGAAAAAGTTCAGATATTGAGGAATGTGGTCAGCTGTCTTTTTTATTAATTCACACTTCTGCAGACAATGCACCACAGGGTGTGCACTGGAAACTTTGATAAATGTATGAACACATGAAAAAAATGTATGTCGTGCTGATGCAAAACGTATAATAATCATTATGGTTGTAAGGTGTTGGGAGTTGTTACCAGATCAGATTGCTAGGTTGTTGCTTATGGGTGCCTACTGGCCTGGACCAAGAGAGCTTCTCCAAATTTCTGTGCTCATCTGGTCCCAAGATATGGCTTGAGTCTAGATCGTGTATTTCCATCTCTGGGTATTTTGGGTTTGTTTATAACAGTGTTTACAATGAGACATTCTAACTCCTGTATAAACTATGTAAAATGACAACACAAGGCTCAGTGCCTAACAAATAGCTTGAAGCCACGCCTCCTGGCAAAGACACATCTATTAATACTCCATCCTGTTTTAGAACGACACATCTATATAGAGAAGTGTTTGCTGTCAAACAGAAAAGCAGATACTCAATGAGAGAAGCCACTAACTTTAGTTACTTATCCAATCCTCATTCTTAGCAAGTCAGTCACATGCATGCAAGGCAAACAAGTGCAGAAAATGCTCTATAATTCTCCCCAAACAGCCATTTTCAGTCATTTTTTCCTTCTTCCCCACCCTCTACCCATCCCTCAGAGAAAAAAAAAACATAACCAGCTACTGCTGTTTATGTGTGTGGCTTATAAATCCCCTTTAACACAAACTGTGAAGGCTTTGATTTGTGTAATGTGGAGCGAGAGGTATTGAAAGCAGTGTATGGTATGTGAGATCCAGGGAGGAAGTTTGGGGCGATTAGTTGAGACTGATCCAGAGTCAGATTTATGGAGGGCAGCTGTTGAAGGTTTGACAGACAGGCGGGTTGGATTACTTCAGCACTGCTGTGTAACACAAGCAGATCTGAGCCACTGCTGTCTGCAGAACAGTGTGTCAGTTTACACTTAAACAACAGGGTAAGTCACTTATTTTACTTACTTTGTGTTGTAAAAACCTCTATTGTGACTTGATTGGTAGAATATTGTGTTCTTACTAGATAATTGTGTAACCAGCAAATGTGGTATTTATTTGAGATGTAAATGAATGAACTGTATGAAAGGTATTGAGCTATTTTTAATGTTGAAACATGCTTTAATCGCTTTACTATAAATATCAGTCATTGAAATAAAGAAATAGTTTTAGACAAGATTGTACCTCCAGCAAAGTACTAAATGAACCGTGTTTATTCTGTACTGATCATTATTTTCAAGGATTTGTTCTGTTTAGTACGTGAACTGAGTGCACAGTCCTGGGACCTATTTTTAGAGGGCCGGGGCATTACAGCGCTGCAGTTATGCAGACGGCAAGATTAGATGAAGTGGGAAAACTTCAGAGTTTTTTGTGTTTGCCCATAGCTTCTCTTATTTGAAGTCTTCAGAGAACTAGTTTCTCACCTCATAACAATTTATCCTCCAGCATAAGCAGAGCAATATTAACACAATCCAACTCTCCTTCTCTGTCAAAAATAATTCTTAGATCATATAAATATTGCTGAGAAAGAACTGAGGATTCACTTGATTATTGTAGCTTTGTTTTTTTTTTTTACTGTTCAGAAGTTTTGACAACTTTCAGGAACTTTGAAGTAATTAATCTCAATGTATATTTTCTTTTACAATATACTCCAAATGACCTATACTAAAAGAACGATTTTGTCAACTGGTGCATGACTAACTGATATGGTTACATTGTTTGGCAGTTGATCAACTTTTAGTATTTGTGGATACTAACTTCTATTCCTGTTTGTGGTGTCATGAGCTTAATTAAACAGTGTATTGACTATAACCATTCTCCTCAGAACAGACCAGCTTAGACTAATGTGAAGTTCCACGCTGGTTTAGGCTAGTTTATGATGGTTTGGTGCTGGTCTAGCTGGTGAATCAGCATAGCCATGTTGTTAACCATCAAATAATTCTAGTCAACCCAGATAATCTTTATGATCAGGCTGGCTGACCAAAGAACTCTTGCTGGTGAAGATAATTAAAAATTAAGGGGACCAGCATCCAAACACAACATGTGCTTGTGACGAAGCAATGCTGTTTCTTTTAACAATGTTTTATGTACCAAATGTTGAGGTTGGCGTGTAGCCAGCAAACTGTTGTCTTCATTTCCTAAAGCTCTACAAACACATTTTTTGAACAATGTGGGTTCTATGATATTTGATCTGGTCCAGCTTTGACGACACGAGGAGTCTGGAATCTCTGTTAAAAAGTCAGACCCCAGTGGTTTGGCAACACAGTGTTCGGTGCACAGCCGTAATTTCCTCTTTTGGCAGATGAAACTAGAAGCAGTGAAAGAGCATCAGTAGGCTGGAATGGAAAAAGATGGGAAAAGGTCCTGAGGGAAACAGGGGAAGAGGCTTATAATAGTCTGTTTATGTGCAACTTGTGGAGTCAAGATGTTTGACTTCCTTTAAAAACTTTAATGATCTTCTGCAGTCACTGATATTATATAAAAGTTTAATTACTGGCTGGCAATTAAGCTGTAAAAAGGATTAGAAAGGAATGGAAATGGAATCCTGAGGTCCAGATCCGAGAAATGTTGCCATGGGGAGTTCAGTTGTGGAACAGAAATTTGCAGTCTGTTTCAAATTTTCCTTCATCTAACAATCCGCTTAGTATTTGATTTAAAATGAATATGTGCTACACTTAGTACTTGTCCACATTAAAAGAGTCAAAACAGCCTAACCCAAATCTCTATGATATTCTGGTGTTTGGCT
>JAZGTK010015185.1:0-13339 GCA_036877625.1 Ambastaia sidthimunki
CTCAGGTTGAGCCGAGGTAAAGATCCCATGTGCATAGCAACACTGCCTGGGTTTCTGCACTGTTGTCATTTGTGTGAGGGTTGGCATGGAGATGAGGTGAGTTTGGGATCAGGAGTCCACGGTTCACAGAGAAACATCTTATGGCAACCACGCTGCTCACGGTTGGTTGAGAACTGAACAAATATGCAACACATATCTTTGGCTGAGGTGCAAACAATGAGTCTAAGGAAAGCTTTCCTGTTCATGAAGTAAACAAAACTGTATCTTTACTGAAGATATGAAAACACTGAATTTGTGATCACTGTCTATATCACGTTGTCACAATATAATACAATATAAAACCCATTTTAACTTCTCAAAGTAACATTAGTTCATTTACAAAATGCTTGTTTTTTTAAATAACTTATGTTCATTGTAAATTGTCTGTTAGTTTCAGACAAAACTGATTCATTAGCTGTCTTGAAAAGAACTTCTCCGTTAACTTCTTTTTTCCTGCTGTGCAGCAGACTGTACTTGTTTTTCTCCCACCAGAAAAGCATCAGACGTTCCTGATATAAACAATGGGAGTGGAATGTGCAAACCCCTGACAACAGAGGTTTCACACCAGGATAGAGGCGTGAGGAACCGAGCCAAACAACCCAGCCCACAACCTCGCATGCAATACTGCTGAAACCCTCATTTTAGTTAAGATATCATCAACAGGTGTTTATTTACCCAACACTGAGTTTTTCCCTCCGTAAGTGAATCTATTAGACAATTTCATCTGTTGGTGTGGAAAATACGTATTATAACTCTAGATATGAGTAGTTCATAAAGTCAAATAGTCAGTTAATAACAGGTTATAGAGTTATTTAATTGAGAGATTCATTTTAATAATGTTTAATACCTCGTAATGTAGTCTAAATGCTTTAATGTACAAGCTTAATAACACTAATGAAAATACCAACAATCTTAGCTTAAGTTACCCTTTGGCATTGACTCAGCAAAACAAACTCTATCAAAACGAGAGCCCCAGTTTTGAGCTACCTATATAAGTGCACACCTATTAGCTATGACTGTATTTTATTCATAATAAAGGATTTATTAACATATGAATACATTTATTAATATATTAAAAGAGTGGAACTAGGTGAACCTTTAAAATCCGAAACTTTCAATGAATCAATCTTTTAAAATTCACCTAAAAATAGGAATTTATAAAAAAAATTCTGTCAGAAAACTAGACAAATTTATTATGTAACGTGAAATAAACATTTTAATGGTCAAAATCGTTACAGTCATTCTTTCTACAGTCATTCTGATTGATTTATCCATTTATTGTGCAACAGGGATCAAATCTGTGAGGTTAAAGGTGAAACTGAGAGTGTTTGGAGCTTCGTTTCAACTGAACGGGGATGAAAGAGGGGCATGTTACATACATGATAAATAAATCAGATTTTCCTAAAGTTTGAATTCAGCTTCGGGAATATTCAGACTTATCCCACATGATCTCATCCAGGAACAATGCGCGCTGTTACACCCTGTCCACCAATTTCCTCTCAGATAACGGATCTTTTATTTTACTCTGACTTTACAATGGGTCTGGTTAGCGCTGATAAAACAACTGTAAGTCATTGAGTCTAACTATAACTGCAATGCACAAAACATCAGTAAAAGTGGTTTATAAATATGCATTAATTTAATATATTGGTCACATCCAACAACAACAACAACATCTAACAACATGCGCTCATGTATTTTATGAGCATGCCAGCACACTTGTGCACGTATAGTACTAGCAAGTGCAAACAATACATAAATGTGACACTTACCTTCAGGTGTCATTACGCGACCTGTTGCTTTGCGCTGTATGCTGTGAAAGAGCCGTCATTGAAATCACTTACAGCAGCAGATCTACTGTACGATGTGCGCTGGGCGTGTCCTAATCCTGCTCAATAAAACACTGAGCGGAATGTGGAAAGTCTGCTTCCTGTGTGTGCGTGTGTGTGTGTTGGGGGATGCATAAAGAAGCTGTGGATAAGTCTGTAGGACCAGAGGAGAGGGTGGTCCTCATTATGTAGCATTTTAGACAGGTGACCCCCACAATGCATAAAAACAAGTGTGTGTGTGTGTGTGTGTGTGTGTTGGGGGATGCATAAAGAAGCTGTGGACTGTAACAAATTGAGAGAAGGAAACTTACCTGGCAGCATCGTCTGTCATCATTTGCGTCAGAATGTAGCGCATTTTGCGCACTCTGGTGGTTAACGCACGTACATCTAGCAACAACCTGTTGAGCAATGATCTTCTGTTTCTGATTTTCTGAGCAGTGTGTTAAAAGATTAAAACAATGCTGCACCAACAGCTGGAGAACAATTTATAACAATATAATCACCATTAAGATAAATTAGAGCAATTAAAGTAGAGCAATACTTGAATTGAAAAAACGACAAGCGTTTCAAAAGTTACATGTAACCACAAGATGGCAGCATTTTACTAATATTACTTAATGGTGTCGCAAAGACGGCACAATATTCAAGGCCAAATGAACATCTCTAGAGTAACAGTGAATTAAACACAATAGTGGCAGTAAGGTTTGTACTTTTTCAGTTTTATTTATTTGAAAAAAGAAGATGCGATACTGGTGTCACATATATGAAAAAGACTATAATGTTTAAAAATACAACAAAAATTATTACATAAAGAAATGTATAATGTGACCAACTGGATGTAAACAGCACCTCTCCTCCAGGCACTTTAAACACAGAACATTACAGTGTGTATTTAAAATAAAAGCAAGCTACAACATTATCGTCAGTCCTGAAGCAGGGAAATTTCAGCACCGCTGTCATTTAAAAAGACAGTCTTATCTCTGACTCACTGCTTGAGGAATCTCAAAGAGGATGCGCCCACAGTTCTGTTTAGAGAACCTCCATACAGGGATCCATGATCCCAGGGGCCCTCAAGGGCCTTCATGTCCCCCCAGACTTTACAAATCATTCCTACCCTTCTGCTCTCAGGTGCGGAGGATCAAAGGTGTAGCTCACTTCTGAGGCTACAGAGAGCAGGTCTGACCGAGACAGCGGTCATAGATGCCAGCCGGAACAGGGCAGGGAGGGGGCAGATTTCCACTCACTGCCGGGGCGTCCTGGGTTAGACCGTAGCCTGCCAACAGAGAGAAAAGTTACAGGATTTAACCAGAGATGGAGGAGAGAAACTGAAGGGAGATGACTGACACTTACCAGACGAATTAACACAAGGGAAAGAAAATCCATTTCGGTCAAAACTGTGCAAATCATCTCTGCTGTTACTGGAAATGTGCTCGAGTCGATTGAAAGAGGCATGAAAAACTAGACAAATATAAAGTAAGACAGAATTAGCTAAACACAATTAAATAATAATATGTTTTGGGTTTTATTTGAGCTATGCTTGTTATTAGTTGATATTATTATTCATCTGTGGCTGCGAAACCAAATTTATACATCCTTATTTTCCCAATAAAAGCGAACAGACATCTTTTTTACATTAAATCACATCAATATTTAATTAAAGGATTTCTGGACCATCCTAAAATTCACATTGTGTTTACAGAGGGATCTAAACATCTTCTTTCCAGCCTAGTTCTGGTTAACAGGCACATGGATCTGATTAAATGATCTAATTTAGTGGTTTTCAAGATGTCGTTGAACATTGATTTAAAAGAGCCAGGTTTAAATCATTACCACTTGTTATTATAATTTAAGCATGTAGACAATGGGAAATGAGAAAACGCAACCATAAATTTTTAACGGCAACAATGGCTCCCTTCATGAAACACTCTCTGTGTTCCCGTAAGAGAAGACCTTCCTGAAAACAGCCTGTAAAAGTGGTTGAACAAGGTATTTGTCCCACCTACAATCCACCTACTTTGCTGACTAACTCAGTCTCGTTTTGTCAAGTTAATGCATATTCCAAAATCAGTGCCAACTCTTCAGTTTGCGGAAATATATTCATGAGGAAAAGCTGGGAATGCCATCATAATTTTTTTCAGACTAATGAATATAATAGAGAATAGGTTTACATACCTTGGTGATTTATTGGTACTTCATTAAACATGTGGTTGAGTTTTTGATGTGGGTTTATGATGGAGCTGTGTTTGTCAGGGACAGACTGTAGCTCATTTGTACCGCTGACCAGGTCGATTCCACAAGCCAGTTGAGTAAGTCTGAAAGAACAGAGGAGTTGACTTAAAAATTGTAACAAATGTGTCTATAATGTAATCATAAATGCATTACATTTTTAATCCTAAATGCTTAATATCTCTTGAGTTAATTTCCTTTAAACTATTGTTATACAAAATGTAATTGTCAGGGAATTACAAAAAGTGACAAGTGACAAAACTTACACCTTTGCTTATATTTAACTGACAGAGTTTATATTTAAATGTGCTTTGAATTTCTTTAACTGTGATAAAACTGTGATACATAAAATGGACACTCTAGGGACTAAGAGACATGGTTTGATGAATTTACTTAACATTTCCATATGTTTGAATCAAAAGAAAAATTTCACATTCAAACCAATTTCAATTATTATTCTCGCATACAAGCTCAAACATGATATATTACAGCTGCAGTCCATAACTTCTGCCTCTCTACCGCCATCTCTGTTTGAAACGTAACACTGCAGGTTACTTGACAGCTCAAATTATAAATCATTATTATCTGGTTACCATGTGGGTAAGGTAAGGAGAAACACTAATCTGTTATGTTATTGCTCAGTAACTGATTTTGGTTCAATTTTAACAAAAAAAGCTACAAATTACAGCTTTAATAATACATAATAAAAGTAAAATGAAATAAAGAGGGAGATGGGGTGGGATGTTTGGCTGTTTCTGTAGCTCAGCAGATTCCCAGAGAACTTACACAGCCCAGCACAGGAATGTGGTTGAACTCAGAGGAGAGCCACATCACACTCACAGCCAGCCTGCAAAAAGCCTTCAGCATGCACTTCATGTGGAGAAAACCACTCGCTCTGATGACATGGTCCCTTACAGAGTGGCCTCAGGGAGTCTGGCCCAACTGTCTTCACTCATAAACAAGAGATGCTCTTGTCAATACAATGCACATCTGCTCAGATGCTTATAGCTGCACCACAGTGCCAGCCGACCAGCCCCAACTATTGTCTTTTACTATATCAGCTTCCTCTAATGTAGAAATTATATTGAGTTTGAGAATGGAGACTTCTGCATGTGAGATATGCTTAAAAAGTGAGCAAAGCATTTAAAAAAAATTATGAAACATCTGGGAGAAAAAAAGAAGGAAAAACTGAAAAATTATGAATAAAGGTGAAACTATGTAATAGCTACAGCTTTGTATTAAACATAT
The DNA here is from genome assembly GCA_036877625.1 of Ambastaia sidthimunki. Lineage (NCBI taxonomy): Eukaryota > Metazoa > Chordata > Actinopteri > Cypriniformes > Botiidae > Ambastaia > Ambastaia sidthimunki. The sequence goes on from JAZGTK010015185.1 coordinate 5,343, forward strand.
AATATTTAATAATATATGTAAACCTTTGTGATAATATAATTACATATTGCTGAAATATTGGCACTGTCAGAATATATTTTATGTCTGCATCTTTTTATTTAGTATTTTTTATGAATACTATATTTAAATTAATACTTTATTAATACCTGAAGCAATTTATTTAAAATTCAATTTAATTCACTATCAATGTTTACATCAATAATAGCATTGTGTGTCTCTAAATATGCTTATGACTTTTTTCGAACATAAATGAACCACTGTTTAGAAATTACTTTGCAACAAAATGTTAAGCTTGAAATGTTGCTGAAAACAAGTTTGGTGAACAGAAATATAAGATATCCAGTCATCTCGCTCCTGGTCTGTGATGTGGCGTCTGTTTACTGGCAGCAGGTAAGTGTTGTGTAGAGACCCTGCACGTGTGTTGAGCTGAGGACCGTTTCCCACTGGAACGCCTGTCAACGCAAAACTCAGAAAACAGCTCCACTCTTCATATTTCTACAGCTAGCCTCTCTATACAGACTAATCACAGCCAGCTGCCAGCACGTGCCCTCAGGCCGGAATGAGAGGAATCTTTCATGCAGTGTTTAAAATTCCCAATTTACTCATCGCAATGATCGTCTGTCGGGTTGACAGCGCGTCATTTCTAGTGAAAGACTTACTGAAGGTTGGTTAAGGTATCCTGTCATGTTCGGGAAGCCCATTAAATGACTAAACGGAATAACTCGAATTTGAAGGGGAGGAACTTTCATCTTGGAAAACATTTTATGGATCCACTATTTAAGGACACAGGTGGAGGGAAAGTTAGCACTTCTACCAAACACATAAACCTTTGTTCAACATAATGGGAAAACTACAAAAAACGTTCCTGAAAAATTCCAAGTTTGACATGGATGAGTCTTCAAAAGAGTGCAATGAAAAGCATAGAAAATGAGACAATGGGGCTTTGGCAAAAACACAGAGCTTTGTGGGCGGAACCAATACAAGGCTATAATGATTCATATAATGACCAAGCAATAGCCCAAGGTCCCGCATCAAAGCCATTTAAAAATAGTTTATTCTTAGTTTGGAGAATGAGCTTCACACAGGCACAATTAAAGTCTAATGTAACACAAATGACACTAATGCCACAAAGATTAAAAGGTTTGACAGGCGTGTTATTGATTATCACAAACCTCCTCTAGACATAAACTTATACAGTGCCAGCATGCAACATTTTCAAAGCAGTTTTGAAAGCACCTCAATGTGACAAGTAATCTTTAGTCCTTAAAACAATTGAGAGTTTAATTCAGTTTAGCTTGAGTAGTAGATAAATAACATGACGTCCTGGAGCAAGTTTAAAGCTAAATCAAGATTTATAGTTTAGGTTAAAGTTATATAAATGTTTTCATATATGCAAGTTTATGTTTTAGGTGCTGTGACTGTCACCGGTTTAATTACCTTCTGCCTTCACTAGTTCCTTTAAAATAGTGTTGCACTCTAACAAATTTGTTTATTCATTCATTCATCCATTCATTCATTCATTCATTCATTCAAAGTAAAAAAAAATTAACTGACAGAATAAATTAATAATATATGTTTCTCATAAATTAATATGAAGTCATAGGGCTGCACTTGTCAATATTATAAAACAATTTGCATAAAGACTTTCAAAAGTTCTTTCAAATTGAGCATACTGTGGCATTTCACACTGCAGAACCCTTATATTGTACTGTAAACTGCTAAAATTAATGCTTTTTGCTAAAAACACTGTAAGACAAGGATTAATAAAGGCCTTAATAGTATTTGCAGGAATTCTAACCTCTAACACCTTTTGCCACAAAAATAACCCAAGGGTGTCTGACATAAGTATCAAAGTTTTGTTTCAAAGAAGACCCATTAGCACACACACACACACTCTCAAATGAACCATAATTTATTCAAAGTCACTCAAATTCTCATATTTTATATTAAGACTTTAAAATATCAATAATACTCAGTAATCTAAGCTTCACAAATGGTTAATATAGGCCCAAAAAAACATTTCACAATGAAGTCAGATTCTGATGGCAGGGGATAGGAAAGAATTTAATTAGAAAGTGTATAATATCTTTCAAAATGCAATTGGAAGAAATGAGCTTTCTGCTCGTGTTCTGCTCGTGTTGACCTTGCTTTGGCACCGCAGATCATTTCAATGGTTCTGTCATGTACTGATCTTAAGACAGCTGATATCTGGCAGTCTGTTGGAGTGTTAAGCAGGTTTTGCTGACATGTTGTTATTGTCCTGTCTATGTCTTGTTACACAGTGTTTATGTCACCTCACCTCAACAGTGATTGTTGTTTATATAAAGCAAGTCATCACATACGGTGGAGTCCAAAAATCGGTGACCAGATTGAAAATCTGCGATTTAAAATGTAATTTAAAAATGGAAATAAAAAGCAGATTCATGAAAGCATTGTGACATTAAGATTTTTTACTTTCTATAGGCAAATTTGTGACAATGACTGTGTTAACTACTTGTATGCATGGTCGGTTTTCCTTGTTTTTCCCTGAAGCCCAAAATGCTCTTTAGAAGATTCTCCAGTCAGGCTGGATAAAACAGATCATCAGGTTTTGCCCAAACTTTTAGACATTATACTGTCTTAAGTATATTTGGTCAAATATGAAACACTAAGAAATAATAATGGAGAAGTTCCAAATTCTAAGAAAGTTTCCAGTTCAAGGTTTTTAGTTCAATCTTTCATGGAAATTGCTATGCTGATAATATAATTTGCAATGTAATTTAATTTAAGAATATTAAAAGCATTTTCACTAGCAGTCCCAGAGTTTTGGTTCACCACTTTATTTATGTATTTATATATTCAGGAATAAAAACTTTTGTGGTGACAGCACATCTTTACCAATATTATAAAGATAAACATAATTAAAATAATGAGAATTAAGACAATCTTTCCTAAGATCTTTAATTCATAACTTATAGCAGCAGTAACTGCAAAAAATGCAATCCTTAATTTAAATCCTTAATTTAAATTAATTAAAATCCTAATTATAATTTTTATCCTAAATTATAGGCTACTGAAAAAAATAGAAATTATAATAAACTAAGAATCTAAATTTCTTTTTACCATCAGACTGTATTTGTGAGAAAACCTCTTAATCTTTATATGATTTTTCTTTTCAATCTGCAAGTATTTGTATGACAGTTTTTACATTACTGCCTAAATTTCCTACGGGATAAACAAAGTCTCTCTCTCTCTCATTAAGAGAGCCGAGGTCATGGGTTGACTGTGTGCTGTAAAAATACTCACGCAAATACAATATGATAATGTTTTTTAAATGAAGAAACATGTTGCTTCATATTATCACTGTTCTCATGGCAGTAAAGATTAGCTTCAATCACAATGGCCATGTCATTTTAATAGGCACATCACAGGCACATGTTTCTAACACTGCAGATAGACTTTTGCAGCCAGTGACAAATGGCCAATTAGCCACACGCTAAATTGCTCCCATATGCATCAAACAAGCAAACTGGACTTTTCCATGCAATTTGAGGCACAACAAATGTACGTTTCGCAACATTCTGAAGGTTTTTTGAATTCGGTCAACAACTATCAAACTTCGATGTCCTGCCAGAGATCTGGATTGCAACACTTATCATGACTGTCACGCTTATCGTGCTGAAACTACCAAACATGCTGAGACTCACCTCGGCTGACTGAGCTTGTCATTGGGCAGATGGTTGTGATGGGTGATAGTGTCCTGCTCCATGGTGCAGTGTCTGTTGGACCGATCCAGACTCATATTGGTGGCTCCTGCTAAGGTTCTGCTGCAGGATTCATTCTCCACTGAGTATGCTGTGAACCCAGAAAAATTACAAATGAGAACTGTAAGAACCTGTCAAATCTAAATGAGAGTTTGGGTTGTTAGCTTATCCATTAACTCTGGGACTACCTGTATGCTTGTGTACTGCTAAACGTTGAGCGAATTAACGTTTATATACAAACGTTTTCTGGGAAAATGAATAAAAAACATTAACATGTCCATTAAAATGCTCTCTAAAATTGTCTTTCTACTTTAATTGCTGCTGGGAAAGTTTCAAAAAATTTAAAAGATAAGCAACAGCATAGAAAGATTCAAAATTTTAGATTGGAACAAACACAGGAGCCTTTATAATACTGAATGTAAAATTATTGCATGACCACATGATGTGTGTCTTGTTAATACAGTGGCAGATTACAGGAAACATGTTAAAGAAATCTATAATAACTGGGTTCATTTAGAGAATTACATATAGTTCTAATGTCAGACACTGTAGTATAAACTGTACAGGAAGCAAACATCCCAACATCGCATTTTAAATTCTCATATTCCTTCTAAACCTTCATCCAGGTCAAAAATAAGCGATATAGGCAGTTCTGCCGTGAAGTTAATCAACTTCCACAGCCATTCTTCAAACTGAAACACTGAGCGGTTTGTCTCTCGCTCAGCAGAATCAGACTGCTGAAATATCTGTGGCTTTTGTCTGCCTGCCACATCTCTCAAAGTATTAAAGAGCAGTTTAAAGCTATTAATGCAGACAGCACTCCTGGATTTTCACTTCAGATGTCGGTTAGATGCTTTGCCCTGTCTGACAGCTTCTTGACTCAGTCACAAGCATCCGAAGGAAAAGTGTCTGGAATGGAAAGATTCTGGAGAGTGTGAGGAACATGCGTGGAATGGCTGCTTGCCCACAGTAGGTGCCCGGTGACTGAGCAAACACTGGCCTTTTGAGCTCCTCGGAGCAGCTGATGTCAGAAATAGTAGGTGGTGCAAATGATGGGTATAGGGAAATGAGGAAGGGAGTGGACAGACAGCACATTTTACCCTGCACTCATCTGTAATGCTAAATGACACACGCACACAAACATTCCTCAGTGTTTAATGCTTCTTTTACTGGCATTTCATATTAAATTGTTTTAAGACCCCCTGCTAAATCTATTCCTACAATATTATTATTCTCTAATTAACCATGACTGATAACTTGGTTTTGATTGTGGTTAGATTTAAAAGTCAACAAAACATGGTGTCTTTACTTTAGTTGGGGCCTTTGGATTTGATACTCCTATCCTCAAAGGAAGGCAGAAGGATTCACAGGCTTTCTGCCACAGTCAGAACCCATTTTAGCATTGAGAATATGCTTACCAGTAAAACTTTCCTGGTGAATCTTTGTGTGGGAGCCAGAACACCTGTGGTCTGGGCTGTGTACTGAAAGAGCGGAGCCATGAAGATGCTGCAAGCCAAGACACACATCCACAACTTCCTGCTCCACCTTATTGCGTAGCTGGGCCTGTCAAACCACGAAAAACACATATACAAAATATCTCCTGCTCTGGTGAGAAAGACGGTACAACCTTTCCTGTAGCTCCACAGGTAGAGCATGGCATCAGCAACACTAAGGTTATGGGTTTGATTCCCTGAGAATGCACATTCAGTTGCATAGCTTGAACATACAGTGAGTAGCATTAAATAAAAGCATTTACCAAATGCATAAAAGTAAACTTGCATCTGCTTGCTAAACTTACTCTAACACATTATTTTATACCAAGCAGATACGGCTTGACTGCAAACAAACCACAATCTTATGGAGGCAGCATCAGCTTTCTGCAGTTAATGCGATTCTGCATTCAGTGGAGCTTTTGAGCATGTTTGCTATTTGCATGTCACATCTGGCCTCTTGAGGAATACAACTGCATTGCTTATTATTAACTGTATTACGGGAACACATGTGTTACTGCTTAGAATGCCAAAGCCATGGGAATACACAAAGATCTACTTCATCCTCCTTTGTTCATAGAGCAATAAAAGCCCATTAAACAATAGGTCTTTTCATCAAGGGTCTCGGGGATGAAGATTACTGATGAGGTTAATGTATTAAACAACGTGACTTCATTTATCAGATCATTAAGTTTATCTAAATAGTTGCACATTGTGTGTGTTGCATTTTGGATTATTAAGTTATTGAGTGGAGCTGTGCTTGTTTTAATGATTTTCTTCTATAAAAACTGGTATACACTCAAAATTGTTACCTTGTCCTGTGTCTGCAGGGCTTTGCTGGAGTGGGCCTTGATGTGTTTCCGCAGGGAGCTGGGGTCCGTGTAACGTTTGGTGCATCCGGGGAGCTGACATGCATATGGTTTCTGCCAGGAATACCACAAAAATACCACAAAGGCAGGAGGCGGAGCAAAGAGAAGAAGAATTAGTCATTAAAATGCTTACAGTACTTTGTTTGTTTGAAAGCAATGAACTGATCAGTGGAAATATAAGATAAAAACATAAAAAGTGACATAAGTGTATCAGATGCTTTTATGTAAGCCCCCAACAACCCTGTCAGCAATACAAATGTACAGTCATACAAATGAGAAACATGTTCCTTTTAACAGAGTACACTGTACATTACTTATAATTATTATAATTATGCTTTTTACAATGGCTGTTATTTCAATAAAAAGAGTGAGTACAAACCAGCTTTTGGGAGTTTGGGAAGTATCCTTATTTTTCTCACTGGGTTTAGTTTAAAATTGTCTGATGGCTAATGCATTCGACAGGATATTTTTTTGGTATCTTAGAAAGTCATTTACAAAACCTAAAAATAAGTTCTTTGTTGATATCTTCTGACAGCCCTAATATTTGTTTTTTATCATTTCTGTTTTATGAAGCATTCCTGGTGGGAATCACAGATTTATTATGTTTTGAAAACTAAGAAACGGTGGACTGTCTAAACTCAAAGCGTATGTACAACTGTGACATTCTGGACAAAGGTTAAGGCTTTCAGATGTTTCGCCTAGCTACATCAAACAAACCCTTCACAGGATGTAACACAGGTGCAGAGCGATACACGCAAAAAGATTCTGTAAATATTAGGAAATTGCTGCATCTGTCCAGTCCAAATATTAAACGCACATGTCATCCTGAGCTACACAAATTCTGAAAACAATAATTAATGATGATGTGCCTTCAGCAACATCTGACATCACAGGATTCAGCTGTGCGTTCAGAAAGTAGGAAGGTCGGAAAAAAGAAAAGCCTTATTGGAGAACTTTTCCAAGGTCCATACGATGGGGATTTAAAATGCTGTTTATTTTAATAACACAAAGTGACATAATGATAATATCCCTGTTCAATCACGTACACGCATGTGCGGTCTGAATACATCTACCAGTTTAATCCCTGCTTAAATAATACAGCTATGTTGACTTAAGCGTGCTGAGGAAACAGATATCACTGGCAGGCGGCTTGTTACACGATGCTGTAGGCTGGCATGAGACCAGCAGTGGCAGAGATGTGCAGCCAGGCTGGTAGCTGCTGAGTGAAGTCATTAAAATGAAAAGAGATCCTTCTGCAATGCTAGACTATAATTCCTGACTCTGAATTTGCTGTAAATAAAACCTGTTATTTAAGCGGACAACTTTGTCTGGAAAAAGTGACAAGTAAGCGTTCCCTGATTATTTGTTTTTATTAGCGGTGCTTTGGGTGATATGTGCCCTAATAACTTAGAGCGGGAAAAACACAAACATGTGAGTTGGAAAGAAAAATGGAGAGAAAAAGCAAGTTTTATTTGAACTTGCAAGACAGACAGGGCTATAATGAGTACAGTAAGAAGGACTTTTTGCCCTCAACAGTTTAACATCTTGGTGGTAGGTGTACAGTAACCTAGAAATAAAAATAATGTTTTGATATTTTGCTTAAAACAAAGATACACTATGATGTAAAATTAAAATGATTAAATGATTAAAGATTCTTTACTATATCAATGCATATATCAATTGTTAATGTGTTTAAAGCTGACGGGCAGTGAGACAGGCCATACGTACAGTGTCCAGGTGTGTGCGTTGGTGTTTGGCCCGATCGCTGGAATTGCTGAAGGCTTTGAGACAACCGGGATGCTGGCATATGTACGGCTTCTCTCCAGTGTGGCTGCGTAGGTGGATCTTTAAGTTCTCCAGCCGGGAAAAGGCCTTATTGCACCCTTCAAACTATA
>JAZGTK010015186.1:0-13339 GCA_036877625.1 Ambastaia sidthimunki
TGTGAGTGATCAGTGTGCATGCACACAAAATACTGGTTTGTTTAAATGTGGAAAGAACAAACTATTGGGTTATGAATTAACTTATGCTGGGATGTTGTTACCCAGTCATGGGTTAAAACAACTCAGCATTTTTGGTCAGACATGCCTTAAAACATTTCCCTGTCTCCATTAAGCAACAAAACTTTTAAAAAAAGTTATTCCCAAAACATCCAGTTTTTTAAAGTTGTATTAACATTATTTCTTGATTATATAAACGATATTCAAAGTTTTTAAATTCTAAAAAAAAAAATTAAACGTTCCACAACATTAAAAAACATTCTACAAATATACTGCAAAAATGTTTTAGATAACTTTAGAAAACGTTAGCCAACGTTCTGAAAACGTTCCCTGTTAGCTAGGATGCCAAAAGTCAAAAATTGTAAAAGAGAAACTAGATCAGACTTTCAGAAACGTTCAATTCTGGATTTTTGTGATTTCAAATGTGCAAAACCAAAAACCTTAATAACATCTACAGTCTGTGGTTATGAATGTGATGGTGGTGATCTGATCTCTTTAAAACATGCTCTGTTACCTCCGTCCTGACCAACAGTCGCTAACAATAAACCATTTAGGATAAATAATGGTAATTAGCTCCAGCTAAGCATCTAGTTGTGCTCCATTAAGACGCTTATAAAACTGACTGTAATAGTTAGAGGAAAGCAACAGTGTTATAAACCAGACTTCCTGTTGATCCTACAAATTGTGCACCTCTCCTAGTTATTATCCTTTGACCATAACCATCCAGAGAAGTTTTACACGGGTTACGTGATCTTACCTCTCTTTAGCAGCGATTCAAGGTGGCAATAAAACAATTCAAGGATACAGCCACTGATTACATGGAATGTGTTGAAATTTACCGTTATGCGTTTGAAAGAAACTTTTATTTAAAGTTACTTACAGTGCATTCAAGCTATACATTGTATCAGTACAGTAAAATTATTAAATTACAGTAAAAATTACTGTGTTTATACCGTGGTACAGTGGTAGACTCAGATGGTAAAAACTCAATTTACATTATACTCCAGAGTAAAAGTGACCAATCACAGTTTTACATGCAATGTAGCGGTTTAACAGCTGAATCGTGGCACAGAAGTGTTAGCAAAAATATTATAAGTTATTAGAACTTATTCAAACATTCTTTAAAAATTTTTTACAGCGTTCCATTACCTACTTAAGAAAAAAACGTGTTGTAGACATGATACATTAAAAAGTATTCTACTTATGTTACTGCAAGAACATTAAAACTTAGAGAGAACTTTTAGAGAACGTTAGCCAACATTCTGAGAACATTCTCTGTTAGCTGAAACATAATTTCTTTTCTGTTCTGCAAAAAGATCTGCATTCACGACACACAGCGATTAGCACAGACTCATTTCCAGGGTGACTGGACGCGCCTCGCGGGGGGCAAACGTTATTACGCGGGGTCTGAAAGTGACTCTGGACAATCGTCTGACAACACACGGCAGTCCCTCAAAGGCTGCTTTCATGGCAAAGCTGCTCTCTCTCTCTCGACACCTCCCTCGAACCCTCAGCTCTCTTGTCCTTTCTCTGACTTCATCTCACCCCCGACACGAACGCATTCCACGCTGCACGCTGTGAAAAGCAGGCCCTGTTTGTGTGGCACGGCCCCGGCGGCAGACTGTCACGTTTACAAGCCGATCCTCCGGCCCCCGCTGTGAGGCCGTCTCCAAACCCCCTCTCCCAAATGACCCATCAAACACTCCATTCTCACACCAGCGCGACCTTAACTGCTCACCATGAGTCCTCTAATTGTACCGTTGAGAGTAAATGTGCTCTTTTGTAATGGCTGGCCATTATATCTTGGGGTCTAATTGGTTCCCTGTATTAATTTCCATTGCGCTGGATGTGAAATTGGAAAGGCAGAATTTACTGCGTTAATGCTTCATGTAAGTGTTTTGCCGGCTAATGCGTGAAAATTAGGACGTGCGTTTAATTACGGTGTTAAGTGTGTATTTCTTAAATGCAAATACATAGTTTGACAGGCAAGCAGGACGTCCTATCATTGCATTTTATGATCCTGTGCCTTCTAGTGAAAATATAAATAGTTTAATTAAGATGTAAAGCATGTGTTTCTTTAATGGTTTGTGGATATTTAACAAAGCACACAGTGAGTGCTTAGAAGATACAGTGGTACTGATCTGAGATCAGTGTGGACTGAATCTATCTTACAAAACAACTAGAACAAGGATACATTGTAACACCTCTATCTACGTAAAAAAAATCAGCTTTTCAACACGGTCATTGGATCGATCACTGGACTAATAAACTGATAAAAAGAAATATTAAAGAATGATTTTGTTCCACACAAACTTTTTTACAAACATAGAAGCAGGTTTTAAAAAAAGTCTGTCTGCAACGGTTGTAAAAAACAACATTCTCTAGGGTCAAAGGTTAAATGTGTTGCACTCAAAGAGGTGCCAACAGATGCGCTTAACACGTGATATACAGTGAAGCTTAACACTTCCCACAATCACTAAACAAACAACAGAAGAGAAGACAGTGTCACCAAACCCACATCTACTCATCCACCACTAACAACACGATATCCTGCTACACAAATCCTGCTGTCATTTGTTTAACATAAAATATACAGCAAACAACCACAAAGCTAAAAAAGTTCATGTTTGCTTATTTTACAAAAAACTGTTTAAAATGGGTCTGAATCTATTTTGCATCTGTAATTCATTTTAATTCCAAATTATCATAACAATGAGTTAGAAAAGGTGATTTAAGTCTATTATGTCACATATCACAATAACTTGTCACAATAACTTTATGTACCTTTTTTAAATGGATAAATAAATCTTATTTATGTAACAAAGCAACATTCTGTGACTGTTTGCATAACAGACTAGATCAACTAATGGAACGGTGTCATTTAAAAATTACTAGTTTAATAAACGATATTAACAATATTGCACTTCCTCTCGTATCTTAAGCCGTAAATGTTTCTCTTTTGCTTTACTGACAGCTTTAGATCTGACACACGCTGCACAAGTTTGTGTTAAAGCTGATGATCTGTGTTCTCCCAGCATGATCTGAAAATCTTCCCAACAACATCTTGTGTGACTCAGCAAAACTGAATGAAATCTGCTTTTTGTACAAAGGAAATCATTTGTGGTCAATGTAACAAATTTGCTAAAATATAAAAATAGCTTTGAAGGCCACGCCTCCTCCAACACACAAATGCAATGAAAATAGGACATCCTATTATTACATTCGGGCCGAATGCAATGATTGGACGAACGTTTTATGGTTCTGCGCATTCCACAGAATATATAAATAGACATAAATATACTTAGACACGTCATATAGTGATTGCTATCAGGATGTGAAGAGACTTTCTGCCAGCATAACAAAAAATTTTTCTGGAAAAAAAAATCACTGTGCTTTTAAATTTGAATCTTAGATTTTCAGCGTGGTCTGGGACTTCACTGCAGACTGTGTCATGAAAGCAGTTTGATATCATTTAAAGACTAACATCAGCTCCCCAACATCAGCTCCTTCACACTTGTGCTTTTCTGAAAAGAAAAATGTATACTTAAGTTGTTAGGAAACTAAAACCCTCAGCAGAGAATCACAACACTTCTGAGAAAAAGTCATTTCAACACCACTGGGGTCAAAAACACTGTAATAGCTAAAGCAGAAAGAGGTTAAGACAGAATTACACTTGGATTAAAATCTCTGGCTTTGTTTCTGTGTGTTTGCTTCTGTTGATAAGAGCTGCAGGAATATTGTTCCCAGAACAGAGTTAGTTTGTTTTAAAAGGAAACTAATAGCAGGAATTGAATTTAATTAGTGCTGTTTTTTCAGTGAACTGACCCTTAACACTTAACATTTGTCTTTGGTATAACACTCATCACACACTCTTTCTGTCTGGCAGACAATTAAACAAACAGACAAAACAATCTTTAGATTTACACTGAAGTCATATCGCTGGACCACAATGTCAAAGAGACAGAGAGTGATGTGCTTGTTTGACTTCAGCCTGTAAACAACCACCTAAAGCACCTTAGCAACACCCTAACAACTGTCCATAACGCAGTAGCAACCCCGCAGAACCATGCTAGGAACACCTTAACAATTGCATAGCAACACCCTGGCAACTACCACAACACCTCAGCAACATGGAAAGTAGCGAAATTCAGAGTTTTAAACTGTGTTTGTAAACAAACAAGCCAAATTTCAATGTGAGAGTTATATATGAGAGAAAAAATATATAAGAGTTTGGACTCATTAACAACCACAACAAAAAAACAAGCATACAAAACTAAACATTTTTATAAACGATGAGTTGGCGAATAAGTACAGATAACAAAACCTTTGGCCTTCACACAAATGCACACATATTAAAGTCCTTATAATAAACTCAGCCACAGAGAGACAGAGAGAGAGAGAGAGAGAGAGAGAGAGAGAGAGAGAGCATTTGACATGACATTAAGTTTAAATGAAACAGAATTAGTCATGACGGCACCAGTAACTAATGCTTAAATTGTACGATTCCTTTTATAGTCATCCAGCAGCAGTCCAATGTCTGGCCCCTTACTCATAATTACAGGCTATTTCGATTTTTAGGTGCAACTTCAGCAAGAATTTGGGCCAGAGCTTTGTTTTTATCTGGAAGAGCTCACACAGACACATTTTCTGCTCCAGCTCCAGCAGTTTCACAGAGCAGAAACACTTTTGACAGTGCAAAGGCTGAAGTGGATCTCGTTCCGGTTTAAATCTGAATTCATACCAATTTCACCTCTCGAATGTGAACACATGCACCAGTTTCGATTGAGACTGAATTTAGCCACTCAGAGTGCTGTGTCAGCACATGGCTGTCAAAGATTGGCAGGTTCATCTAAAGGACAGTGTGAAGTCAAGCAATGTGGATCACTACATCTGTGCTTCTGAATGACCTTAAAACCGGGTCGCAGGTTTGTTCTGATTGGGTCCTGGACAAGAGAGAAAAAAAACATGACTTGCAAATAATAAAAATCAAGTAACCCTATAATCACAAATATCTCAGCTCAGAACGTCGGGAACCGTCGGGAATCTCAGCTCAGAACTAGGGTACCATTCTCTAAAAGTTCTTCACAGGTTATCAAAAACGTTCTTGCAGTAATGTTAGTAGAATGTTTGTTTAATTTTATATATCACATATCAAAAACATTATTCTTAAGTTAAGCTTAAAACTGTTACAGAATTTAAAAAGTTCGAATAACGTTCTTATAACCAAGCAACAGCGTTTATACAATGTCCAAAAAAGGACATTTAACATTTTAAACTTTTTTTGCTACTTATTGAAACATTGGGGAAATGTTCTTGCAACCTAAAATTGTTAGCTGGATGACAAAATAAACAGGCTTCTCAATTCTTAAAAGGGAAACACATTCAGTTAAGAACTATTTCATAAATTCATAACAGAAGTGAAGGATCCCAGTATCTCATCTTCAGCTTTTTGAAGGTGTATCAACACCTGTAGCTTACTTTATATCATCACAGCTGGAGTGCTCTGGTTAGGGTTCCTAAAATAGATCTCACATTCCTTCATAACCAGGTTAACTCTCAAACATTCGGTCGTGTAGCAGGTCTCACTTTTAACTGGTTATCAGCCAATGCTAACAGTCATCTAAGCCCTTGATGGTTAAAACAGAGGTTTCTGAACGCCCACTGTCTCAGTAAGCAGCACTAAGACTGGATGAGAACTATTGTATGAAGACTAATGGCAACCAGATGTGGAGTCCAGCTCAGAGAATGAATGGCTCTATTGGGAAAGCAAACAGAGTCTCTGGGGACATTCCTCACACCGGCAAAGCTGATTGGTCGGTATTAAAACAACAAGTCTAAGGTAAATGCTGATCTGTGTGTGCGTGCTTTGGGGGGAGAGTTTAGTCCTGGACGACAAAACCTAAAATAAATCGTTAGGGCTGAAGGAGGAGCCTAGCTCATCCTCGAAGGAAAACAGAAACGTTCGCAATGACTGACATGCGTGATGACTGTGGCGCCAGGCGAGCGCAGTCTGCTGCCCACTTTCTTAAGCTTCATGGGAAACAGAGAGAACCGGGGAGCCAAACTGTTTCTGCACTGATGTCACAGAAAGCTGCAGTCTAATTTGCTCCTTTCAGTACATTGTTTAAAAACTCACTCTCTACACCGACGTGCCCCAACTCAGTTACCGCACTGCGGTGAGACCCGCTTTACCGGCCAGAATATTTGAGCTTACCAGAGGGACCAAAAAAATCTAACCAGCTTAATTTTAACTATCCCTGAAAGACTAGATTAACTAACAGTGAAATTTAACTCAACCTCACTCTCTTCCAGTTTGGTGTAAGTTTGTCCTGTGAAACACAAAACACGAAAAAAGATTTTGAATAAATATGCAACTATATTCCATACAGTATTAGTTTATAGTGATCACGACTGGTAAACTTTAAACAGGGACAAAAATGCACCAATAATCTTTAGTACAAACAGGGTGAAAACATTTAGCGCTTGACATAAACAGCTAACATTAAACAAAACAACAGTCATTAACACCAAACAAGTTGTTTAGTTCTGATACTGGTTATATATAAGAGCAAAATGCCTCAGGAATGTTCCCATAAACAGTAATACAATATTATGGAAAAAAATGTGGGGAAAGAAAATGTATTAGACAGATACAGACAGCGATACTGAAACCTAACTGAGTTTGGAGCCTCTCGGTAGAATCCATTAACAAATGAGGTGTGGGGTCCCCTCAACACAGGAAACCCACCCGGACCCAAAATTTGCCCTTAAACATGATGGATGCACCCCCATCCACACTGCCCTGTTTTCATTTATGAAATAAAACGTTTGGTACGACATATTACAGAGATTATAGAGCAAATTTTATGTACAATAGCAGCTGTAAGATATGACATCATCAGAGAAGCTTGCGTTTCAATGTATGAAAATGACCCTATAAAGTATTTAGACACTGAATTCACACTTAAAAATGGTTTCATTGCATAACATTACAGCAAACAAGTGACATCCCAGCTAACAGGGAATGTTCTTAGAACGTTGGCTTATGTTCTTTAAAAGCTCTTTCAAAGTTAACAAAAGCGTTCTTGTAGTAATGTTGGTAGAACTTTTTTAACATTATATATATTATGTATCAAAAACTTTATTCCTAAGTTGCTAGCAAAACATTTTAAAAACATTACAGAATTAGCAAAATGTTTGAATAATGTTCTCATAACCAAACAATAATGTTAATACAGCATCTATCAAGTTTTGAACATTTAGAACTTTTAAAAAAATGTGTTTAACGTTTTTATTACTTAATGGAAACATTAGGGAAATGTTTTTACACCCTAAAATTGTTAGCTGGGATTAATCAATTATGAAAGAAAGATTTCACAAACCCATAAAAGTCTGTATGCTTTTAAATACACTCAATATAGAGTCTGAAATGAGAGCATGGGCTGTCAAACACTAGTGGATTAAGTTCATGTTAATGTGATGAAGTTCACCTGTGGTTAGTTGGCTATAGGACACCTGTGTGAACTTAAGGGAAACTGACTTCACATTAAAAATGACCTTGACACCAGCTGGCTAAAAAACGCTGAAAGGGACGTTAACTTCTGAGAAAAGCTGTAGTATCTGTACGAGAGACACAAATTAAACGTAGCATTCGTTGAGGAACCGTTGTGGAACCGAGGGTAAAAGTTTGCTTTCTGTATCTTTATTCACACAGATCTGTAAGTCAAAAGACACAATTACACACACTGGCTAGCGGGCTGATATCAGGAAGAGTCTGTGCCTGTCCGGACCCCTCGCACACAAAAGCCGCCGTCTAAATCCAGTCGCAGCCTCCGAGCAACAATAGCTGGAAAGAAGGAGTGTGACGGAGCGTTTCCTCTGTCCGAGCGGCAGACGGCCCTGTTTTGTAAGCACTTCCATCCTGTGAAAGTCCCTCAGAACTGGGAAAGGCCTCCACCTGCCAGGGGCCCGGCTCCATGAAAGCCGAAAGCTCTCGGGGGCCGACCACCTTTTCAGGAAGGGACACTGATATCATTCAGTCAGAACACAGGATAAATCTGATCCTGGATCAGCTGCGAGGGGAACGGACACACACACACAACGTCCTCGCTTTAGGTACGGTCCCAGCCGGGGCCCCTCCTCCAGTTTGACTGGCGCCAGTACTCAATGGACCCTGCGCTTTGATTATTTGTGTTAACAGTTAATTTAGCACCACAGACACATGTGCCAAAACTGCCTTCACTTCCTCATGCATCACTAACAAATGTGACTTTTATGAGTTCTTTTGCACAGAACCAGACACCCTCACTACTTCCCTAAAGCCTGCACACACAAACACACACACACACACATCTACCGCTTGCTGGCGTCGCTTATAACTCTCAGTCGACCAACAACTGCCTGTAACACACACACACAAACACACACAAGCTCGGTGCTAATCGCTTCCACATCTTTGTGTGAGTGGGTTATTTCTGGAACCTCTGTTCTTAGCGTTTGCATTATCAGAAATACGTTTCATGTCACAGTGTGGCTGCTTTAGGAGACACACAGAATCTTTCTGATGCGTTTAATCTGTGTTTGCTTTCATGGAGGAATTAACTTTTGCTGAACGTGGCCTGGAAACTGTTATATGTGGAAAACTGATTTAATATCAAACACACCAATGTCTTAAGGTTACTTACAAAGATGTATAAAACTACACATGTTCAAAATTAAGTAAAAGTGTTATTTAACTCATGAGTCAGCTAGTCTGTTTTGAAGTGAACATAAAATAGTGCCTAATTATTGTACTTTCACAGTGTGACGACTTTCCAGGCAAAACAACATTTAAACAGCAGAATTTCTCCTATTGGTCAAAAATAATGTTATATACACAATCTAATCTGAAGTCTATATTGAAATAAAATCTAGATCAGCTTACTAGTTCACATCACAAACTGATTAGTTGGTTTCTGGATGACTAGTTTAACCATCCTGACTATTCCTTAGTACTGTACATTAGACTTAAATTGAAATCATTACGTTCATAAACACATAAACATACAGCCTTCATTCATATAACATGCTGATTATAGTTATGCATGTGACATACTTACACTTATAAACTCCTTATAAGATGCATGTGTCATTCACAATCAATTCAGTGTATTTAATAGGGTATGTTTGGCACTTTCTACATATGAATTTGGAAATCTGGAGAGGATAATATAGAGAAAGATAAAGCAAACTACACAGGAACCACTGAGAAGATCCTGAAGGCCACAGGAACCTTTGAGAACATCCTGAAGGCTACAAGAGCTTCTGAAAAGATCCTAAAGGCCACAGGAATGTCTGAGGAGATCCTGAAGGCTACAAGAACATCTGAGAAGACCCTGACTTTGCTGAACTCCATCACTTATTTCACCAGCTCCATCCCCTCCAGCAGGAAGAAACTTCTTCCAAAACCTCAAAGGAAATGTTGCTGCGCTCTACAGATTGGCTTTGGTTTGTTCAGCTTCTTCAGGGAAGAGAAAACTGACATGATTTCATAAGTCTTTCAAAAGTAAACAGACATAAATCTGATTTTGTTAGCGCTGAGGAGAAAGTGATAATTCTATTTCACATAACTACATATAATCATGACACACCAATAACTTGATGTCTCTGCACACTGTTTGAAGTTTCTGTTAGTAGCTATCAGTAACTTTTACTACTAGGTTAATTTTATGTTGGATTACAACCCATATAAAACACTAACTTTAAAGCTGCAGTCTGTAGCTTTTGCATCTCTATCGCCACCTCTGTCTGAAACATAAAATTGCAGGTTACTTTATATACTTTTCATTATGTTGGAGTCAAACTGACATTTCCAGCAAAATCTGACCCAACAGCTCAAATTATAAATCATTATTATAAACTTACCATTAAGATTCTTTATAAGAAGGTAATTTTGAATACTGATCTGTCATGTACTTGCTACTTAACCGACTTTTGTTCATTTTAACCCAAAAAGTTACAGATTCCAGCTTTAATAAAAAACATAACATATATGAAAAGTGTCAAAGAATCACCTGCCCCAAACTGTCATGAGGCAAAAGATTAAAAACAAGTTAAGAGATTTCAGAAGAAACACACATGAACATTGTAACATCAGCTTACAGGAAGTAGGTGCATTCAGTCTAATGCTGAACTCAGGTTGGCAGGTTAACGTTTCTTATTCATGTTTGCCTCCTCTTTCCTTCCCAGTATTGTCCTGTATCCTGTGGACCATTTCTGCAGCCTGTGCCATGACAACACCAAGAGACTCAGTATCATTATAGACACTCTGTCACCACAGCGTTTGTCCACTGGCTCCACCTCAACAGGTTTACAGTCAGAGCCCTCATGGAACGTACAGTCTGTTATTGTGGCTCAGGAAATGTCCTTCTAACTCCTGGAAACTACAATCAGGTAAATGTGCTTCGAATCAACACAAAACAATGCTAACAACACAACTGACTTGGCTAACAACACAATCGACGAGGTAAAATGTGAGGCAAACAAAATGTGAGGCAATCAAAATTAATGCAAACAGAACGTGTTAACGGGGTCAAATTTGACTACATGTCGCATTAGATGCTACTTGTTTAGAAACATCTGCCATGCAGCTGAAAGCCAGACACGTTATGCGCATGTACATGAAGAAATACGCTTCGAGCGACCCAAGCTCGATTTCACACGTCGCTGTGTTCCAAAACGTGTCAGGTCGCAATCGCTAATGCAACACTAGCATGCGTCGCTACGAGGGATGCAGCGGCCGTTAGGATAAACTGACTTTTCAGGTCAGCTGTTGTCCTGGTGGAGAAACTCAGTTTGAAGATTATCATGCTGACCAGGTTAGTTAAGGTTAGTTAAACCACTTCTCCAGCAACTACTTGGATAGCAACACATCTGGTTCAATGACATCTGAAGCCTTCAGTACTAAGGTTTGTTATTGCTATAGTAACACAAGAATGCATAAAGTATGAAGACTGAGAGCCCAGGCCTTCTGGCCTCGCGTGCTCCTGGACCTCAACGCAGTGACTCTGATGTACTGACGTTTATAGCTCGTGACATCTTGAATTTGACAAAAGCACAGAACAATGTCATCTGACGTTTGCACACAGCTCGACGTTTTCCTTGGGGTTTAATCGCAGGCATTACGAATCGACTTGACTTGAAGTGCAGGTCCACATGTTTCTGCATTTCCTAATAGATGGACTGGTTTGTATAAACCGTTTTGTAAATGTTTTCTATCAAAGCTAAATAAGCAGTTCAGTAGCTTTAATTGCTTTAAATTACCCCACGGGTGAAGTTTAATATAATTTAACTGACTTAAAGTTCAAGTGAACCTGGGAGTTGCCACAGAATTCAGTATTTGGATTTAGCTGAAATGGAAAATGGAGGGCGTGGCTTGTTTTTCCTACTGGGAATCGATATAGAAAAATAGATGTTTTAAACTACTGTTTGAGGGAGGGGTTAACAGCTCTAGCTCCGCCCCAGCCGCCACACTTACATCATCAGAGAAAGTCTGCCATTCCTGAGAGGAAGATTTTGAATAAAGATTATGAGGGCACATCAATTAATAAACAAAATGACACTGATAAATCATTTATAATAAACTCTGCAATATTCCATAAAAATAAGAGCAGTACATCTTGATTTCTTGCTGAGTTTAAAGTAACTGAGCTGTTCTGTTTGATTTATATCTGTAATATATAAATGCATGGCAACGGATTTGAGGTTTAAAGAGACATTAATGCAATTGTGCTGGCGACAAGTGCTATTACTGAAAGCACCAGCGCAGGAGAGGAATTACAGCCTGCAGAGCCAATGCGACCGACGCTTGCGGCCGTACATCTGGGATTGCGTTTAGGTCTCCTTAAAAGCCAAAACTCTTTTAATTTAAGCGCAATTAAGCGGATACGAGCGCCGTCCCACTTTCCTACTTGCCCTCTGTCTCTCTCTCTCTCACTCAGTTTTACTCTTGTTTTATTAGCCATTTCCTCTTTTCTACAGCAGTGAGAACATTCGCTTTTCCCAACAAAAGACTTTTAAAATACTTTTTTAACACTTACATTACATAAACACACACACTCACACACGGAGACACAAACACACAGGGAGACCACCGGGACGAAGAGCGACCGGGACCGCCTTCTCTCCAGAACTGCGGACAGGGGGCTGAAACGCTCTGAGCGGGCTGTGTTGCTCCATTTATGGGCGGTAATTAAAAACATCCAGCGGTAATTTAATAGGGCTCACAAGCCCGAGACAGAAAGTCTGCTGGCATTGCCCTCTAAATAAATAAGTTGGACTGGGAGCTGTATACAGCTTATTTATTCATCTCCTTTCTGCACAATGTGAATTAATATTTTCTTTGCCTCATTCCTTTGAAATGAAGCACAATTTTTAAAGTTTCAAGCTAAAGCATTTCAGCCCAGTGCCTTTAAATCTCTCTTCAGTTGTGAGCAACAGACAAAACTTCAAGGAACACTTTAAAATAACTTCCATTAATAAACATGATGACACTTCTAGCCATTGAAGTTATTGGTAAATTGATCAGTGAATTATTAATACCATATTAAAGGGACACTTTACTCAAACATGAAAATTCTTCCATCATTTCTCACCCTCATGTCATTCCAAACCTGTGTGACTTTTTTGCTTCTGAGGAACACAAAAGAAGATATTTTTAAGCATGTTGAAAACCACAACAATGGCTCCCTTTGACTTCAATTGTATGGACCCAAAACTACTAAAACATTTCTCAAAATATCTCTTTTTGTGTTTCACAGAAGTAATAAAGTCACACAGGTTTGTAATGACACGAGAGTGAGTAAATGATGAATTTTCATTTTGGGGTGAACTACCCCTTTTAAATTGATATCATACTTTAAAATGTGGCATATAATTGCCATGCATTAAATAAGCAGCTTGTTAATGATTTTCTAATGACAATTATTCTAAAGCGCCACCAAATTTAGACCCCAGTGCATTATGGGTCTTATATAAGCATCCTGCCCGCAGCATCATTTTGATTACTGTGATGTCACAATGCCCTTGATGTCATGATTTACTTTGCAGCTTGACTGAGCGTCGAGTAAACAGACTTTCAGACTGTCTCCAGTAGAGATTTACAATTGCCTCTCATCAGTCAAAAGTGAGAACAGGCGACAAGAGGAGATGAGAAAACCCACACATGACTTCAATCTGTTTCTCACACTCGTATGCAGATTACTGACTGCAACGAAGCAAACTTTTGATATGATACAACCGCACT
>JAZGTK010015187.1:0-13338 GCA_036877625.1 Ambastaia sidthimunki
GTCACAGGTTCAGGATTCCAAGTAACAGCAGTGTTACTTATAGAATTGCATAATTATTGTGTCTTTGAGCAAAACATGCCAAAATGTCTAACAAGCAAACAGGTTCACTTTACCATACTGTTTATACATATTTTACCTCTGTCAGGTCAAAAAGCTTGTTGATGTCATGGCAACTCTCTGTTTCAAGAACTTCTCTTGGCTTATCTTTTCTTTCTTATTAGATGTGTTCTTAGCTCTTAAAACTTCCATACTACATACTTAGTATGGAAGTTTACTAAGTATGCCATACTGGCTTCATGTCTAAGTAAGCCATACTGGCTTCATGTCTGTTTTAGCACCATATGAGTATAGGTCCAACATTCAAACTGTATATGCTGGTCACAAAAATAAATGTTTCAATACATTTTCTGAGACGCACTTTCATTTTATTAGCATAATGGATTTGTGGGTGAGGGGGCAATTTAATACACTGACAGGACATTTTTTACAATATGATTTGTGTATTACTGGAAGTGTAATTTTTTGTTAAATATTTTATGTTAAATATTTATGATTTAATGGTGCTCAGTGAAATATATACATCGGAAATGAAATATGAATCTATAGTGGCCACAGCAATAATAATTCTAAAAAATTCAATAAAGAAAAACTGGTTAATCACCTTTAGAAGCACTTTGACAGCCACCACTGTTACAGAGGAGGCTCCCGCACCACCTCCTCTGCACCAGAGGGAACCATCTCCCAAAATGGACTTCCGTTCAAACTACAATTCCCATAATGCCACATACCTGGGGCTGACCACACCCATCATTACACACCTGTTTCTTATTATCCCCTCAACTATATAAACTGTTTCCAAACATTCATTCAGCGCAAAGTCTGCAAAGCCCCAGTAAACAGTTCTGTTCACTGGGGCAATAGAAATAATAATATTTTCTGAATAAAAAGCTGCAAATGGATCCATCCGCCCATGAGTCCTTGTTACACACTAGTTCTACTGTTTAGCCACAATTATATTATCAGTTACAGTAAATGTTATTTCAACTTCATAGCCACCCCCTAGCAACCAGTTACAGTATTCTAGCAACCACCCCCTAGACATCTGTTGATAAAAATTAGAGACATAAGAGCATCATAAAGATTATTATTAAAATTATACTAGATTATGTCAAAACTTTAACAACGTATTAAGATATGTTAAACTTGTCAAGTTTTTCAAACTTGTTTTTAAAAGTTTTTCAGTATACACTTTAGGCCAGGCTTTTTTAAGCCATAAGGTTTGTCTTAAAATTTTACCATGTAGTTATATTTTAATGTGCATATGCTATTAATAATCACATGATGTGGATTACTACAATGGCCCCACATAGTTGTGCTTATATAGTTGGACACTTAATCTAAAGTCACGATAATATAAGTGTGCTCACTTATCACAGACACTTAAATCAGTCTGCTAATATCATTAGTCACTGTTTAGCCACACTTTGTTAATTCTACAATGGGTTTGTAATAATGAAGTAAAATTGTTTACTTTGTGTCCTTTAGAAACTGCTTTAGGTTTACACATTACACTTATTGGACTTACAAGTGGTCAGAGGCTCTTATTATAATTTAGTTAATAGAAAGAAACATGATGTACTACTATGCACTAGTATTTTACTTAGTGCTCTAGAAAACTCAGACAGAAATTTGTTTAATTTCAAATAAACTAAACAACACCACATTCAGTTTTACTTCTATGAGCAGAAGGACAAAGCAGGACATTGTTAAAGAAATAGCTTGAGGGTATCAGAAACTCTCCCAGAGATTATCATATTCAACAGACTGACAGGAAGTTGATACCAGAACAGCTCGGCCGAGAAGACTAATTAGCTGCTTAGTGAGGGAATGCTGGTAAATGGCAGCTCAATAACGCTGCTGGTAACAAAGGGCATGGAAGTGCCCTGGGTCTAATCACTGAGTCTTAGACCCCACGTGCCTCTGTGCAGAAGTAACTGAGGTCAGGTGCAACCTCTGGGGGGCCTGGAGAGCTCCAAAATAACTTCATTACCTTGTTTTTACCTCATTGAGGCGGGTTGATGCATCAGTTGGTGTGGTGGGCTGTGTGTGTGTGTGCACGTGAGCTTTGGAGATGTGACTATAGGGCAGGGGATATTCTGAGATGTGTACCACTTTAACCACTTTAAGACGCTTAACTCACGCCTTAAGCACTTAGAGCCTTTAAACCAGCAGCTCTGCCCCCCAGTGTGTTGACTTCACATGGTGGAAGGAGTAAACACTATTAAGTATACATATATAGTACACCTAAATTCAAAAATAAAACAAAAGAAATGCGTTTCATTCACAATAATTTTGTCATATGACACCATAACAACAATTTTTTTAATGAGTGATAGTATTCAAAGTGGACATTCTTTGCTCTTGTGCTACATTTAGCACACGTCAAGTGTCTCAGTTTTGACAGCGTTGTCCCAGATAACAGTTAGCTGAAGAGCTCACAGGATCAATATGAGAAGGGAGACAGCTCTGCTGTTAGACTGATGTGTGAGCTTTAGCAACTGTGTGAACTCTTCTTTTGCCTTTGTTGTCGTGTCTTATGTAGCAGGACTCTTTGAAGAAAAGTAACTCACTTCAAAACCTTCTATTTACATTTCATTGCAACCAACATTTCATCCTTACTTAAACCTTTAATGCCTTCAACAATAAGTTTTAAGGACAGAAATCACTAAATTGAAATTAGTTCTGTAAATAGATTTTAGTCAGAGTGCTGCCATATTTCAAATTGGATGGGAATGAAAATGAGGCAGCAAGGAGTAGATGTGCAGTGTGTTCGAGGGATTGTACGATTGATGAAACTTCTTTGCGAGTTGAGAAAAGAAGACTTGAGAAAACTATTTTGAAAATAGATGTGATCCAGGATTTGGTTTACATAATTGTACAGACTGTAAGTTTGTAAGTAAATCTCTCACAGCCTCTCTTTCATCCGTGTTAAATTCAACATGCCATAACCATGACTATAGGTATAACCAAGGTATATTTATCATGTTCTTTTAGCATGATTCATTATTAAATTAACATGTAAATTCTGTGATGAGTCATTTTTCTACCGTTTTGCAGTACAGAAGAAGTCTGAAGTTGGTATTGACACACTGGACATGATATTTAGTTTAGAAACAGCTGGATGGCACAAAACAGAATGGCACAGAATTGAGATACCTTTTAAACTACATTTAACTTGACACAGTGTCTTAAAGGCACAGCACCCTTAATACAAGATAATGAAAAGCAGTATCTGCAATGATCATAGACATCTATTTAAAGCATAACATATGACCAAAAAAATAAAAACTGTGCAGGTAAGAATGCATCCTATTTAAACTGTGCATGTACTATACCTCCACATTTACAAACTCACTATCTGCCAAAGGGATTAATAGGCTTATATTGAATAATATTGACTTGCAGCTTTAACTATAGCTTTAACTATACATTGCAATCCCTAACCCAAACTATTCTTTTGTAACGTTACTTAAGAAATGTGAAATACAATGGCATACATTGTACAACCACGTCTTTTTTAATATATTGCATAATTAAAGCCCTGGCCCAAGCCCAGAAATAAACCTGTCACACTGAAAAAATATTGTGTGAGGTACCCTTGTGTGTTCTTTGAATCACGTCTGGTTTAGAGGAAAGAAAAAAAACACCAGCCAGGCAATTGTGACACAATGGCGGTACCCTCCATGATCATTGGTCATCCTGACAAAAAGCCCTCTGAAACATTCGGCTTATCAAGCCCATGTGTTCAGGTTACAGAATGTTTTAAAACAATACACAGCAGCGGTGGTAACCAGAGACCAGAAAGCAGAGCATAAGAAACAAAGTAGCTCACTCTCACTAAAGTGGTTATTTCTAGGGCACATCCCAAGACACACAGCACGAACCCATTCATTTCCATCCAGAAACTGAATCTCATTCTAAGCTAAAATAGTGGAGATTAGCACTTGGAAAGTTGGCTGTGGATTAGAGAGAAAGAACCAGAGGCATTTCATTTCATATTATGCACAAAAGAAGCAAAGAAAAAGTGATATCAATATACATCACTTGATACAGAATAAAACTGGTGTAGAGGCTACTGATGAGAGGGAAAGACACATTTAAACATTCTCAGTGAGCATGGAATGTAACTACAGGGCTAGAAGCCTTTCGAGATGTTTTGGTGGCATGGCATACAGACTCTGCTACATTTTTCTTGTTGCAGTGATAAATAAATGCATGTGGTTTAAGGAGAGTGTTTGTATTAAGGGTTATTTATTCCACACGAACACATGAATGATATTCCAATCAGTTTATTACTGGTGACACAATCAAAAACAAAACTGAAAATTTGGTTTTAATATGTGTAACAGTTTGATTGGTAACACTTTACAAAAGGTTGTATTTATAAACATTAGTTAATGCTTTAGCTTACATAAATTAACAATACAAATACTTTTTACAACATTTATGCTCATTTCATTCATTTATTAATGTTAATTTCATGTTAATTTCAGCATTTACTAAATCATTTTTAAAATTAAAAGTTGTAACTATTTATGTTAATGCACAATGAACTCAAACAACTTTAGTTTCATTAGGTAACATCAACAAAGATTAATATATAAAAACTATATTGCTCATTGTTAGTGCAGGTAAGGTAGTGCATTTACAGGTGTTAATAAATACAAGCTTATTGTTAAATGTTACCAAAAGATTTGTATAACACTATGCTAGTCAGAAGATTGGATAAACCTACTTCACAGTTAAGTAATTCAAGTAAATTTATACACAAATAGAAGTATTGCAAACTTGAGGTTTTACATTTACTGTAGAACTTTAGATTTATGAAACGCTAACTGTTGTATAACCTATAAAAACACCTATTTTGGTGGATTTTACTGTACTGTGAGTGAGCAGTTAAAAATAGCCAGATAAAAGAGGGCTTTTATACTTCTGCTTGCTTTTGTCCGAGGTCAAAAAGCAGAAGCACACATAAGCTCCCTCTCTAAGCTTCAACTCATGATATAATTCAAGCATAGAGACTTCACAGCTTCTTCAGTGAGCTGGATTAACCATACAATGCATTTACTGTACACTGTATGCTTTCTTTTGAGTTACACCGAAAAGGTAAAGAGTTACACTCTTCAGGTAAAGAGCCTCCTGGCTCAATTTGTGTATGAGAAAAGATCCTTCTACTAAATGGTATTGAAAACATCTTATTAGCGTCAAGGAATATTTCACTCAAAAATGAAATGTCTTCATTAAGCTGTTACTGTGCCAAGTATGTGCGGATGGTCATTGTCTGCCCAGCTGTCTGTGCACAATGCTGCCCTCACTGCTTAAACACGTGCTCACTGGATTGAATATCTCTAAACCGGTTCTTCTAAAACTGTTCCAAAGATCCCTTTAGCAAACCATGTAATGCAATTAATAAAAAATGTTTATTTTGAATTTTTTAAATTTTTGCTGACTAACATCTGTGTTATATTTAGTTACCGCTAACCACAAAAACACAAAAGTACCTGTTATACACCAAAGACATATCACATGCATTATGATTCTTTGTTATATAAGGATCCACCCAATGATAGCGCCACAAGCAGAGTTTGTACAGTTTCAGTTGTTGTTGTGGAAACTATATTATAGCAGGAGAAAGATCAGATGTATCGGGTCTTGGATTGTCTGCTTTGTTTAGTGCACTGTGGTTATTATACCGCCACAGACACTGTACACATAAATTATATATGTGGGCATTTCTCTTCAGAAAGTCTATTGATTATTCATGTTGTGACACTTTTTCCTGCAGCATATAGTATATCTATTGTGCAGAGCATCTGAATTTTCTGTAGGCATAAAACACCTGTTTATTTCACCATGAATCGTTCCATTACTACTTTACATGGAGTATTATCCTTCCTCTAGTCAGTGATCATAGGCATCATAGGAAAACATTGTTTCATATGGAGTGCTGCCTAGCATACTGCTCTCACAGACACACACTCCATTTCTCCCATTTGAATGCTGTTCCTTCCAGTAAAATCTCATAAATAAGTTACAACCAATTATAACTGTCTTTTATTAATTTTAATTATTGATTTGAAAGTCTGTCCAGCAAGATTCAAGCTCACAAACCTTTGCATTTATTTCGCTGAGCCATGTAAGGTCATGTTAAGGTAAAGAGTCCCTTCAGGCTGAAAGGTCTTTTGTTAACATGAGCGGTATACAACAGAACATATTGTGTGCAGTAAAGCATTCCTCAGTGCTTAATTTCACCTATCTTTCCTGGTATGACCATTAAACAAGATTTAATAAGAACTGCAACTTTTTACATCATTTTCTCAACTTATTATTTAATCAAACTATTAAAAGTTCATCAAATGCATAAAATTGGGTCAAAAAAAATCCATTTAATGCAAGAAATATTTAAAAAAAAATCTGTATTCCAAACTAGTATTCCAATCATAGCCTCAGATTCAAAACATTAAATATAAGCACATGCCATTTTTACTGAGATGCATCTCAGTAAGCATACAGTTACAGAATGTGTGGCTGACTGTTAAGAATGACTTTTACTATGTTATAACAAATTTTAAAACATTCCAAGCATATTCCAAAGAAAGAACAACTTTCATCTGCTTTCATCAACAGCCTTTTTGTTTAATGCACAATGAATACAGTCCACTGATTCTGAAAAGAAAACCATGGCAAAATCCAGCCTTATCTTCACAGTCATCCCACCGAGAATCTGATATGAGTCATGATGCCATTGTCCCAACATCTGACACACTCTTACTTCTCCAGTTACACTCCATCTCTCTCATTCTCCCTCCCTTTCTCTTTTCTAACAACCTGCTACTCTACCACTGTCTATTGTTGACCAGGTTTAAGCTGGAGTGGCCCAGAGGATCATGTCATGGCTTGTTACTCACACCTCTATCTCTGTTCTGAAGCTAAGGCTTGGCAGATGCTATCTTCACTTTCTAGATCTACCGTATTACCACTCAACAGACATTTTACAGAGTTGAATTGAAGTTCATGCTTTGCAAAAGAGATCGCTTCGGGGGTTTTTACTGCTAGTAACCTTTTATGTACTCCACAACCAACCAATAAAATCTTTTATACTCTGAGGTCACGCTACCATTTCTGAGGAAACTTTTCTTAATTTTAATTATTGATTTGAAAGTCTGTTCAGCAAGATTCGAGCTCACAAACCTTTGCATTTATTTTGCTGAGCCATGTAAGGTCATGTTAAGGTAAAGAGTCCCTTTAGGCTGAAAGGTCTTTTGTTAACATGAGCGGTATACAACAGAACATACTGTGTGCAGTAAAGCATTCCAATAAAATCTTTTATACTCTGAGTTCACTCTACCATTTCTGAGGAAACTTAAAGTAACTCAGTTGTGTTCCATTTACATATCTCTTTTGTTTCAGATGTTGCTACCAAAATTGATTAAGAATTATTAAAAACAGAGACAAGTGTTCAAACGAAATTGGAGTACACAAAGCTAACTGGAAAAAAAATAGGACAGCATATCCAAGATAATCGGAAAATTAAAATAATTTTTATGGAAAATATCTGAGTTTACATTGAATTTCGATAACAGACTCGAGCATACGGACAAATACATCCAAGGATATCCCATTCTTATTGGAATGTGACATTGTGTAAAGGAATATTCTGTTGACCTGGAGGTCAAATCTTTTTTAATTTACAAATCATCACAACAAACTGCTTGCAAATAATTAATATGAAGCACCTTAAAAAGATTTCATTCTATAATTATATTTTTTCCATAAACACTGCATGACTCCATATGATAAATTAATAATCTGGGTGATTTCATAACCCATAAATCTGAAATCACACGGGTTCTCTATCAGATAGGTTCTCATGAATTTTTAATCATAGGATAGGTTGTGAGTGGATGCAGAGAAGTGAAATTAGCACATTCAAAGCAGGCAGTGTGCTTATTACACCTCTTACAGAGGTCAGTAGAGACAAAAGCCAACGCATAACTGCAACTAAGAGATGAGACAAAGACTCTTTGTTGTTCTTTGATATATGGCAGAAGAAGACATTATCTCTGAGCCAGTCTATCAGTGGAAACCAGAGGCTGAAAGATATATTGCTTTTACAGATTAATCTGAGCAGCTTTTTGTACTAAAAAATGTGGGCTTTTGGCAAAACCCAATAGTAATAGTTGTTGGTAGTTTTTATTTTATTTCTGTTTTTTCCTTTACATAACTTTGTTCACACTATTTGTAAATTTATATTAATTTAGGTTCTTGGTTAATTTTGTATTGTAAATTTGTACTTAATTTGTACATTTTGTAACTGATAATTACAAAACATTTTCATAGTTAAGCTATTATTGTTCATTTCAAAATAAAGTTAAGCACTGTTTTACATTGAATGCAAGTTTTCACTCATTAATGATTTTAAACTAAAAGTATCTAAATAACTAAAACTATCAGAGATGATTTTAATCGTCTATCATCCTGTTTTTCTCACTTTAGTTTTCGGTATCTGCAAAATCCACTACATTAATTTATTAATAGATAACTATATTTACCTAACTATTATACTGTAGCTAAAGATCCCCAGAACTGCTTACAAGGACATACAGTATGTAATCATGTGAATAAAGCACGTTCTTGGGGAAAAAATGAGGAGATATAAATATTGTCTTTTGGGAATATATGATAGAGGTATAAATATGGCCTGTTGAGAATTAGCAGAGATGTGGAGGGAAAAATTCTGCTTTAATGCTTTCTTTCCCCCAGGCCACCTAAAAACACTCTATCTCTTTAGCTGTCCTTGTCTGCATGGCCACCATCTGCTCCATTTGCATGACAGGCATCATTGAACAAGTAACCATGACAACTGCACAGCAATATCTCAGTGGACCTAGCAATGAATGTTGAAATAGTTAGCAATAAGACTCAATGTGGAAGATTTACAATATTTATGCTTACAAGGGCAGTCAAAGAAACAGTGCAGTCAGAAAAACACAAACATTGGATATCACTAAATCTGAGGCTTTTTGTCTGCATAATGCTGTCACATGTCTGTTTATTTTTACGACTTTGGATTCAATCTGTGTTATTTGTCAGTTTTTGTGACATGAGTTTGTTATGGATTGTAAACTTTGCATGCTTGAGATATGTCAGTAGCAAACTGTGTCTCCTGGACTTTGGATTCCCTTCAGCACCGCAGGATTGGCAAAATTTAATGCAACCCAATACATGACCACAGGAAAGCAAAACAGTAACAGAGACACTCCAGCACCATAGTCAATGAACAGCGACCCTTCAGCAAACATGCAATATTTACAGTATTACAAATACTATTAGACTGAGACAACAAATAACATAACGTACACATAACAGTGGCACTGCAGCCTATCAGAGCTTAACTTACCTTTTGATGATCAAATTATTTAAAAACTAAAATTAACTCCATTAGCTGATTAACTGCAGATAAAATCTGACTTTTCAAGAAGAAATTCATCTTCAAAACGGCCTTGCTAATTAATTAGCAGTGACGTCATCGTTACCTGTGGCTTCCTTTCAAAAGATCCCACAGAAAGCGAACTCCTTAAGTTGAAAGAAACTAAATCATGGCCTCTATCCTTTAAACCCTTCTCATGCTGACACAAACTGAGTTGAATTTAGACATTTAGAAAATATAAAATTAGAATACAGTTACAACTAAATTATAACTTTATTACTTTTTATTTAAAATATATATTTTTAATTATTTAAGGTTTGTAAATATCCTTTTTTTTTACCATAATTTATGTCTTCTTTAAGGGCCCAGCGCGCCCTTATGGTTCTCCTCTGGCATACTACCAAGCAAATATTTGGACAGACCCACTATTTTTTATTACAATTGTTTACAGTTTAAAATAACAAAATCAGATATAAAATAGAAAAATGTATGACAAATATGAAAAAAATACAATCACAATAAAGCTAAAATCATAACAATCCTTAATTTGCCTTCTTCAAAGTAGCCACCTTTTGTCTTTATTACCCGTTATTACCCATTATTACCCATTACCCGATTAATTCTGTGAAGAAATCTAGAGGCGCAATTTATTTTATTGAAGTGTCTTTTTCAGTATTTTAGCATAAGCTTTTAAGGTCAAGACAAGCATAAATTCAACTGTTTAAATTTTGACCTTACAATAAACTCATCTTACCTACCTCTTCTATAAACTGACAAAGAGATCTTACAATACTGCAGCATAGAAACACAGAAACCAAACCCCCTTAACTGAAAACCATAATACCATCAGTGATATCCCAGAAGCCCTTTCTGCTTCCTCGGTAACGGATGTTCCATACGCAGCCACAGTATAAGGGCAGAGAGATGGCAGTAGGGCCAAAGGTACTTGCTGGGACCCAGACTGAGCTCCAAGACATCTTCAAGCCCAGATGTTCTCTCACCATTCGCACCCCTGTGGGGCTTCTCCGACTGCCCCCCTGACCCACCTACCACCCCCTCCTGCAGCTGCTATTTCTGGAAAACAGGCTGCACTCTTGCAGTCCCCTCTTTCTCAATCACTCTCACACACGGCTGCAATAGAGCGACCAGGCACAGAGAGGCACCAGGGCCCACTTCAGAAAATTCAGAATTCATGGACCCTGGATACCCTGGGAGACACACTGATTGTCTGGGATTAGAGTGTTATACAGTTAACTGTCTGCCAACGTGCTTCAACGCATCAATATCCATCAATACAGAGCTTCAATATTTACTAGATGCCAAAATTTAAATTTATCAGCTTCTATTCATTAACATTACTTAATGCATTTGCTAATATGAACTAACAATGAGAAATATATTTTCAGCCTCTATTAATGCTGATTGATGTTAGCCAATGCAATTTTTTGTTTATTTACTGTGCATTAACTAATGTTAACAGATACACCATTTTTTTAAAAATATAGATTAATAGTAAATATCAATAATAATTAAGATTAATAAATGTTGTAACAGTATTGTCAATTGTTGAAATTTTTTTCATTTCTAATTAAAATGTATAGGCGACATTTTACATTCTAAATATTATTCGTTTTGTTGTTAATCATTAAATGTGAGAAATACTGTGTATTATGTGGCAGTCACATTTAAATTACCATCCACTGGCGAGTAACTGGTGCTGGTGGCACTATAAGCGAAGCAACCGGCATTTTAATGTCACAAATATTAGACAGTTTTGGCTCTCTAAAATAACTTTCACACCGTCACTCCACTGTTTATGTGTAACAGTAAGCTAATTTATACTAGAAAACAAGTTTAAAATATGTAACAAAGTAAAAATCAAAATCTTCTATCTTATCTTAAAATCTTCTAACTTAATATACAGAGACATATTAGCGTTTATATTATGCTATTAAGTACTTCATATGCAAGTTGATTTTCCAGAAAAGTGTAAGCAATGTGGCTTTGTGACTATCAAACCTGTTTGCCAATAAATTGGCATTTTCCTGTATATTTTCCAATATACAGGTTTTCCTGTATATTGTGTAAAAGAACTTATCAGGCCAATATAAAAGCAAATGTAGCATTAAGAGAGAAAAAAAGGTCTATATTGCAGTCTATATTACTGTTTGGATGTACAGCTTCCTTCTATGTAAAATGAGAAATGTAGACAAATGCATGGTAGGGCACATTTGCATTACACAAGGCACAGAAATACAGACCTGTCATATAGTATCAGTGGAGCAAGATGAAAGGAAAAGCATTCAGCTGGAAGCTGGTTCTTGATGCAGCCACTGTTGTATTAACATGCAGTTTAGGAGTGTGTTAACCTAAAAACAAAGCTAGAAAACCAGCGCTATCAAATCTTGTCCTCATTTAAATTAGACCAACAGGATGGTCTAATAATTGCTTTTTAGATATGTCTCCCAGCTCTATGTAACAATCAATTTCAGCTTGTATAACTGTAAATACAGCCAATGCAAAACTTAAAAGTTTTAATTTAAATAAATATCTTGCTGTAGCTTTAATGATTAATGACACATCATACACATGGTATTGTTTTCTGTCTTGTTTGGTCAAACATCTGGTGATGCACAGACAATATTCTGGTCCCAACATAACTGGCTGTGTACAGTATGATGCAAACAGATACATTCCACTGAGCCATTAAGCACTGAACATAAATAACAGTTTGTTAAGAGTACCAGGCTGCTATCAGCACAAATGCAAAATACAAGGATTTCAATTAAATGTCTTTGGCAATGTTTATATTTTGGGAACTGTCAATAAGGATTTGCTCAAATCCTTGGCGTCCCCGGCCGAGCGAACACGCAGGTATCCTAGGAGAGACATTGCATGCTGGCAGTATTCCTCCACCTGTCTGATCTGCTGGTAGTTAAGCACAGTTCTCCAGGCACTAGCCGCTTGTGTTGCATTTCTGGATGATACGATGAACGGTTTAGTTGAGGCGCTTGTTCCAGTCGTCATGTTCATGGCAAAGATCTCAATGTCATGATTGGCTGAAAGATTAACAAAGCGATAAACATTCCGAACAGTTTTAATGGGGTTTTCCACCAAGTCCTCGTAACGTACTGTCATGTATTTTCCCTTGAACCAGCTGGGAGGGTGCAGGGCAGTTTGCAGAGTTCTGGACATCCGTTCACAGATAACCTCCATGGCTCCTATGGAGTGATAGTCTGAACCATCTTTTTTGTTCACTTTATGATTTGGATCCACAAATGGCACACGACGAAGTTTGGGGTCCCTGCTGCGTACGACTTGCAAATTTTCTCGAATCAGTCCATGTCTAGATTTAATCCTGGAGTTGGCCACTGCCCTGGGGTCTCGAACTAAGTGGATTACTTTTAAATTTAGAGAGGGGTCCTCCATTAGGGGGCCCAAAACATTTATATCCAAAATACGAACTCCTTTTATAACTATTGTGTTATATTTTAAACATTCTTCCTCCAGAACTTGAAGGTTCTGCGGGGGACATTTTTTACAAACTTTATCGTCCACCATTCCCACCACATCCTTCCTGTGGGATGCACAGAGGGGGTAAGAGCAGATGACCTTATTAAGAGTGGCACCAAACAGTCCTAGAGAGGTTATGTTCTTTCCCCCAGGGCTGTTGTACAGCTGATAAACAGAAAAATCACATCTGTAAAGAGAGCTGAGCATGTCCCTGCCAGCTCCTTGGAGGGACACCGCATCCCCAGGGTACAGCTTTTGCCAAATATGCCACATTGGTTCATACAAGAAGAACACATCTGGGTTTTGGTTGAAGAGCTCCCCAAAAAACGAAGACC